>NBZA01004054.1:0-17820 GCA_003054995.1 Aleochara bilineata | reverse complement strand
GAGCGTCTGTCTCTGTTTTACATACAAAAGGCAAGCGGTGATATCGCCAGATTGGATAAGTAGCGATTGTGTTTGCGCATGCGTTGAATCCAATATGGTCGTCGCTTTGAACGCATATTCTCACCGCCTCTCCACACATGCGTGTACATATTGCTATGTGGAAGTGTGAGTGCGAGTAAGAAATCCACGCACAGCAAGCAAGCAAGAAAGAAACATGCACTAGTGAGGCGCATACCAGGCACATACCTGCTCAAAGCACAGCTAAGCGAGTGAAGTTAAGTAAAGTAAAGTCGGGTTCGGTTCATTCGAGCAGTTCAGTTCGCTCGTCGTCGCCGTCCAAACACGTCCGCTCCTGACTTATCGTTGCTCATCGACAAGCAAGAAGTCGTTCGTGGTGTTGTTTGTTGCATATTTGCGAAGCGCGTCGTCGAGTACTCAGCCATTGTTGGTTTATTGTTACGACAGCGTGTGTGAGATCAGATTTGCATCCATGTGAGCGTGCGTTGTGCGGCATTCATTCGACCCAAGCACGCATACAAAGTGTTGTCGTCCCGTCGCGAACCGAGCGTAGAGCGTCTTGAGCAGCCAGTAAAGTAAACAAATAAACAGACAAATCCGGCAAAATGTGCGACACGAATGCGAATCATCAGACGCAGGCGAACTCGCAGGCGTCCACGCAGAGCATAGCGGACTACTTAGCGCAATTACTTAAGGATAGGAAGCAGTTGGCCGCCTTTCCCAATGTCTTCATCCATGTGGAGCGACTCCTAGACGAAGGTAAGTCACCTGTAGGTCTATGCGCACTTGTTCTCTTCACCGTCATCAGTATACAAAGTGTTTCTGTGGTTCTATAAGCATTGTTGAGCCAAAAAAGGCGATTTTAAGGTGCATTTTTAAATGGATGGATGGATGAATGAGTCTATTGTGGGAAAAAAAGGGTCTCTGGGTCTTTTATTCGCCTTCACCTTCACGGTCTGAATCACATCACACGTTGCATATTCATTTGTTAGGTTAAGTTAAGTGTTGCTGCGACAAGTGCTTGCGCTAAGCGTTGTTTATAAGACAGTTGTAAGTCATAGAAACAGTTAATTTTTTAATTAATCTTACTTTCATGACAACTCCGCCTACACTTAGGCCTTGACTTGACTTTCAACTTAGGCACACACACACATTGACTTCTTGGAATCAATTTAATTAAGAAATACATAAACGCGACTTAAGAAAAGAAAACTGTAATTGTACTTCAGTAGGCGATGTATTAGGAGCGCACCATTTCGGTCCAAGCCCAAGTCATATCCGTCGTCGAATTATGATCGTAGGCGATGATTTTCTCGGCGTTTTGTATTCTTTCCTCTGCTGGTTGCACAATAATACCTGCTCGTGAAGCGAGATGGATGGAGGTCGTCGTGGTACGACCACATCATAATAATTGAGTCGCCACCGACCACGCAGACATCTGTTGGCGTTTTGTGCGATTTGGCATCGGCCCTTCGCGCCTTCGAGGAATTTCCTGCGCGGGGGGCTAGTTTCCCGCACGTGGGGCCCATGTGCGCAAACCGGGCGCGCTAATGTTGCTGGATCTGCATAAAAATGCGACTTTAGCTAGCATGTTGTGTTGCGTCTCTGGCATTACTCACAAGCACAACGCAAGCGCAAGCGCGACGTGTGGTCAGAAGTTGTTCATTCTCGTTCTAGAAAGATAAAGATAGATGGAGAGACCGAGTGGTCAGTGCGGTGCAAGGCGCATGCGCAAGCGTGTTAAGGCATTTACGTCGGCGTCACCCGTCTGGAAAATGTCCCGTTGTCTTGTCATACGAGCAAAGACTCTTTCTTATTCCCTGTTATAATATTTCTTAGTAAAAATAACGTTAAGTGAGCATAATCTGAGCAACAAATGTGGTGCATTGCCAGACAAATATTTAACAACAATTTGTGTTTAATGAGGAGATTAAACGCCTAAACATACAGGGATTGCATTGAACGCTCGTTCAAAAAATATTTGTACATGTCATTACTCTACTCGTCTTGCTGCTTGTTGCTTGGCTTGGTTTGGTTTAAATTTAAATTGAAATTCACAATCGGCTAAAGCAAAATAAAATTTACACCAAACAACAGCTGAAACATATAAAAAGACGACGTACAGACAGACATCAACACGAATTATGGCGTTTTTGTTGTTTTCACGTTAGACTTTCCAAGTTACAAGGTCATTCTTTACAAGGGAAACACAGCTTAGGTTAGGTTGGAGGCGCATTCAGGTTCAGGGGCTTTAGTCATTACGCCCAGACTAGGCCTACTCAGCGGGGTGTTAAGCACCAGGCATTATTGGAAGATCCATAACATAAAATTCCCCAGACTTGGCAGACACACATGTGTCGGAATGACATTCAAGTAGATTTTCAAGGGATTTCTGTTCTTCTTCAAGAACAGAACAAGTAGAAGAAGAAGAAGAGAAAATGAAGAAACTGCGTGGGTTTTCAGGTTTGGTCATCTTTCAAGTAGAAATACGCAAGCGCAAATGAAATTATTCATTGTGCATTTATTGGCTTATCAGTTATTGACTTAAGTACATACTCACACACCGCCTACTGACTGGGGACCAGCCCAAACAACCAGCACGGTAGTTGGCAACCAAACATACACATTGATACTGTATTTATTTATGAAATATTTGTGCGATGGTGATTTAAATTCAGCATTTGCATAATTGATTGTAAATTGAATTCAATAACACTTCACAGAGAGGATGACGCATTGTCGGCGAGTTTGATTAATCATTTATTTAATTAATCTGCTGTTTAATTGACCGCTGGTTATGTAAGGCTTTTTTCTTAAGAATGGTTTTATGATTTCTTGGATTGATTTGCGATGAGCTTCCATTTGCAAATGAGGCATCAAGGCAGGCAGTTAAGCTATTTTTAGTGCAGTGTGCGTAGAACAAACAAGCTGATCTCTTCTTCTTTCTGGTCAGAATTGGGCGTAAGAGTGACGAGACAAGAAGAGAATCAAAGATTCAAAAGGCGTGCGTTGTAAATGTCATTAACGTTACTAAAGCAGCTCACTCGTACCTAACAATGGAACAAATGCCAATGAAATGTGCAAATTCCTCCTTGCTTGAATACAAAAGTGACTTAAGTCAGTATGTATGTATGTTAGTCATTCTTTACGCCTAGACACCGAGACAAGTGAATCATTATGGGATATTGTCCAACCTCACTTACCGCAAACAAACACATTTCCTGTTTTCATCACTTTTGTTTGAGTTTGAGGTTGGAATTTTGGCAAGAAAAGGACTTGGTCATCATTGACGAGATGAATTGACAGTAAGACGTCTTTACGCGAAGTGAAGGAACAAGTTGGACGAGTTATGCCTGCTTAACCAGCGCTACACACATATTCGTATTCAGTGTGCAGCAGCAGTGACTTAAGCTCAGTTCAGATCAGATTGAGTTTAAAATGAAGTTAAAGTTAAGGCGCAGATTCACACACGGCATTCATTCTAAGAATAAATTGTTTATCCAGCGGCCACGTCCGGTGCGCTTGCGCATTTGAGCCGAACCCAAACTTGCGCACCCGTTCGCCAATGATTGATCGTTAAATATTCCCGAAGGAATACATAAAATACATACACACATAACTGTCCTTCTTCCGCACTCTGCTCCACGCATAATTGCATTTCTTGCCTCCTTTCTTTCTTTCTTTCTTTTGCTCGTAATCGTGAGGATATTGTTTTATTGTTATTGCAATGTTGACTCAAGGGAATAACAGACACATAACTGACCTACTTTTGCAACAAACTACGAAGTATGTATTTCACGGACGGGTTGACTTCCATCTTAAATTTAAAACAGTGGTGCCCAACTTTTTTTCATGGCGGGACACATTGGTTTTAGGTTGATATTGAGGGTTTTTGAAATACACATTCTGAACCATTTCTTGTTTATAACATGAAATATTCAAACTCTAATAACTTTGCTTAGAAGTAGGGTAAATTGTTCGTTTAACCACTTATTTTGTGTAAAATTTAATTCGGAATCTAATGAGCTCTAAGTGAAAATTCTATCTTTTACGGTTCGAGAGATATTTGACATTAAACACATGAATTTTTTTTCTACCAAAAATAGGAAATTATCATTTTTTTATAACTCTGCTTAGAATAACGGTAAATATTTGGTTTAACCACTTATTTTGTGTAAAATTTCGAGAAAATTCGAATAAAGTTAAAGCTGAATTGATATCTCGCATAGATCAAGAGATATTTGCAAATTAGTGAAATTCTAATGAAATTTGCGTAATCTTCCTAAATTCATATATTTGGCTTTTGCTTTGAAAATTAAGAAATTTTCAAACTGCAATAACTCCGTTTAGAATCAGGCTAATTTAATGGTTCAACCACTTATTTTATGTAAAATTTAATTCGAAATGTAATGAGCTTTAAGTGAAAATTCTATCTTTTACGGTTCAAGAGATATTTGACATTAAACACATGAAAAATTTTTCTACCAAAAATAGGAAATTGTCAATTTTTTATACCTCCGCTTAGAATAACGGTAAGTTAATTGTTTAACCACTTATTTTGTGTAAAATTTCGAGAAAATTCGAATAAAGTTAAAGCGGAATTGCTATCTCGCACAGATCAAGAGATATTTGCAAATTAGTGAAATTCTAATGAAATTTGCGTAATCTCCCTAAATTCATATATTTTGCTTTTGCTTTAAAAATTAAGAAATTTTCAAACTGCAATAACTCCGTTTAGAATCAGGGTAATTTGATGATTCAACCACTTATTTTGTGTAAAATTTAATTCGGAATCCAATGAGCTTTAATTGAAAATTGTATCTTTTACGGTTCAAGAGATATTTGACATTAAACACATGCATTTTTTTTCTACCAAAAATAGGAAATTATCAATTTTTTATAACTCCGCTTAGAATAACGGTAAGTTAATGGTTTAACCACTTATTTTGTGTAAAATTTCGAGAAAATTCGAATAAAGTCAAAGCTGAATTGCTATCTCGCATAGGTCAGGAGATATTTGCGAATTTGTGAAATTCTAATGAAATTATGGGTTTTCCGTGTTTGAGCTCAAGGACCGCGGGGCGGCAAAGATACCTGTGGAGGGCCGCGAGTTGGCCATCAAATGGTGTTGCGAATAATAAATAAATGATTGTGCAAGGATTACAGTAGATTTCATTATATGTACGCCTTGTTCTGTTAGAATATCTCCTAAAACAATTGAATTTCAGCTGATTTCAACTTTTATACGCAATTTCTCAAGTTTTTTCTACTTTTTTTAAAACTTATCATAACATAACTTAAGCTTAATCATTGATATTCATTATGACGTTTCGTTTGCGCACGCGCCATGCACACAGCATACAAATGTAAAACGTAAAACGTAAGCTTATTAGCATTCAAATTTATTCCATATTTTAATTCATTTGAAATCATTTAAAAACAGCGACAAATTGTTTGCTTATGTTCATATGTTTTTTCATTCAAATCTTTTGTAAAATAAGATATTATTGATCTTTTTGCTCCTAAAAAAGGAGGAAATTTAATAAGGAATAAGGACTATCAAAAGATTAACAAGCGGGAAGACAGGAAGTCCACAATTAACGCCGGAAGTCGCGTTGCGGACCAAATTTAGTCCTGAGTGCAGGCATCATCATTATTACCTGACTTAAGTCGTGTCTTAACGTCTCGCAGAAAGTTAGTTAGAGAGTAATTAAGCGCAGGTAGTGACATCGACATCGTCGTGGTTGAATTATGAAATATGTTGTCCTCAGAATGGTTTTCTCTGATGTTTGCTGAGTAAATTTGGTCTGGCGGCGAGGAGGAAATGGCGAAATTCAACGAAAATGACACGTAAATGCGATCTGTGAATGAATAAATCACCGTGGATGCGCATTATGACATTTTTTACGGCATGCGTAAGTGACTTGCAACTAACGCAACTCTAAGTCAACTTGAATTATGAATTGCCTCTCCGTTATTATACCAACCATTTATTAAATCAAGTAAGTAACTGACTTAAGCTTTGGAATGGCGTAAAATAGATGCAGAAACCATTCGATAGCCTTAATTAAACAAACAGATAAGTGACTTGAGTGCTCATTGAATTAGTTGAATGACAATTAAACTAAGTAACAAAGACACTAAGTTAGTTTCGGCAGGATAATGACCCGACAAAGGAGCAAACGCGATTGGTGTCAGTGGGTTGCCTAAGGTAATTTGACATTCTTACCTCACCTGTCAAAATACAACAAAAACAAATTACAACAATAAGAACCTTGTTGGCGAGCAGAGCTGACCTGCTTTCAGCCAGTTAAAGAGGGAATGCAATGGACGTGGAGTAGAAAGAAGGTTTTGTGTTTGCTCCAATCTATCAACACGTACATCTATATCTACTAATCAGCAACAAGTGCAACCGATTACAAATGTAAGCTGAACGCGAGCTATTTACCTAAGCTATCGACCAATAAGTAAGCACGTTTACGTACGCTTTGCGTTTACTTACTTGCTGTTAGCAAACAAGATAAGCTACTATTTCTTCGTTTTTCTATTCTCTTTTCGCCCACACAAGAAGAAGATTTAAGGATTCATTTCAGTTGCAAGTGAATTTAATGTGTGGGCAGAGGAAATGCGCCAGTTTGTGCAGGTTTTTCATACACAGCGTTACAAATTTGCGTAAAATTGCAATTACTCATTGCTTCTCTTCTCTCGAGGTCTGTGCAAAGGTAGTAGGTTGACAGGGAGTTTGTTTATGAATTTGCGTTTGCCTCTGTGCATGTCATCTCTAAACGCTATCATCTCTAAAAATAAACAAAAACTAAAGCTTAAACTCAAGTTTCGTTAGTCACTTAGCTAATAAACTTCCTACTGGTTGCTGATGTTTTCGTTGAAATATGGAAATGATTCATTAAAAATGCATCTTGAATGTGAATGGACAATAAGAAAACGTCAATGAAACAAGAAAGAAGAAGCAGATAAAAGTAGAACTGTAGTTGAAATGTACTTTTACTTCGATTGCAATGCAATTTCAGGTTATGTGAAAACCGTTACAAAACAAAACAACAAAAATAACAATGCAAAACAATGAAATTCTTCTTACTTACTTGCTGCCTGGCTGACTGGTTAAGTGAAGGATCTTCCAGCTATTTCAATCACCAGCACGTATTATGTGGTAATCAGAAACAAACTTAGCGCAAAGCAATGCAATGCAAAGATAAATTTCTTGCAATTAAAAAGGCGTAACATGCTTGTGCGTATTTAAGCATTAAAGTTATGCTTGCATCTGTCAATAATTATGATTTATGCGCTTAATTGTTGCTTAAACTTGACTTAAGTAAGTTATGTCTTCTTTATGATAAGTTTTTATTTCACGAACGTCTGTTCAACATGTGTTTACATAAAAAATGCGTAAATAAAGCAAGATAACGACCAGAGTTATTAGCTGACCAGCCACTGATTAATGAATTAATCAACAGAATAGACATAACCTCACCGCGTACACTCACTTCTAATGTGAGATAATGTATATTTTCGTGATTGTGAGCTGTTTGTGTGATTGCATAATCACTATTTACGTATGGTTATAAGTTATAACGATGAGATAAGTTGAAGTTTGTGGATTGTCGTTGCATTAATTAATATTATTAATTTCCTTAGTTTTTCCTTATTTAAGTACATATTAATTATTGGCATTATCTATTTGCGTCCTTCGTTAATATTAATAAACAAAATGCATTTGCGTCTGTGCATGCGCAGAGCATTCTGTTACACTTAACTTTCCACATCCGTCTTTGCTTTTGCTCTGCTTTGCTCTGCTCTGCTCTGTAATGCGGCAAATTCTATTCCCAGACGCCTGCTGGAGGAACAATTAAGTGCCGGCTATTTTTATCCTTTACGACTTTACGGTTTGTTGTTGTTACGCGCCTCCAAGACGTTCCAAAAAGAAGACTCAGTGCTATGCTGCAGCGTTGAAGCGTCTGCTTCGTAGAAAGTTCATTCCGCAAACTGATAAGAATTCAGTGAGGAGAATTTTTATTCAATGCCTACTGTTGTTCGTCCTTCTTCTCTTACAGTGATACAAGCGAAGGAAGCACAGTTACTCGGTTTAAATTCAGATGAATGGCGACGCATAAGCACAAGCGCTTGTCATTCAAACAGCAAGAAGCAAGAGACAAGAACACCTGTTACTTAAACTCCTCGAAAACGCTAATGTGGCATTGATCGTGCACTTGAATTCTTGCCGTTTGATCATTTTTTTGTGTTTGCGTCCTAATGTGTGGAAATTCCCTAGGAAAACACTGTAAATTCTTGGGAAAATGGCATTTTTTGTGGGCAGATGTTGCTTATTGCGGATGCGCGTGGCGCTGCATATATAACAATGACAACAATTGGACCTCAACACGAAGAAGAAGAAGAGACGTTGTGGGTTGCATACATTAAACAGACCAAGCTTGAATTGTATTCGATCATATTCACATTAAATTCAATTCAATTCAGAGTGTAAAGTGTTGGTGTTAGTTAGAAGCTTCATTAGTAACAAAGTCGAATTGCGACTTGAATGATAATTTGTGTTTGCTTTGTACAAAGTATCAAGTATGTCATGTCATGGCCCGTCTGATCTGCGTAAGGAAAGGAAAACGCTTTCCATTAGGTACGCGTGAATCGAACATTTCTGTGTCAGCCAATTGGTCAGCGCCGACTTTCTTCTCTTCTCTTCGGATTTCCTGCGACTGACATGACCATAAATACAGGTTTCCGCCAGCGTTGCTTCTGGTTCTTCTTCTTCTTCGTCTTGTTGTGGTTGTTCTTGATCAAATAAATCATAAATACATTCATACGTTAACGTTAGTTTTGTTCAAATATTGCCTAATGGTCAAGAGGTTTATAGATGAGTCGTGAGAAAGAACACTTTGTATGCGCTTGTATAGAGATGGTGGCCTTTTAGAGTAAAAATTGTCAACAATTCGCCAAGAAAGTTTATTAGAAAGCCACCTGGCTCGCAAGTTAGAAAGTTATCTAATCGGCGGCTGTCGCTGGGAATGTTCCAGAAATAGCCAAAGTGAGGGCCAGCCTCTTCCAGATCAATGGCGTCAAGAAGGAGCCTCTCGTCCTGCCGGAAGCTGAAGGCGCCCTCACCACACTCACCGAGAAGGTCTACGTCCCTGTGAAGGAACATCCAGATGTAAGACGCTTTATTTGCGGCGTAATCTTAATTAATTTCATCTTTCTTTGTTTCTGTGCAGTTCAACTTCGTGGGCAGGATTCTAGGACCACGTGGCATGACTGCCAAGCAGTTGGAGCAGGAGACTGGGTGCAAGATCATGGTCAGAGGCAAAGGCTCCATGAGGGATAAGAAAAAGGTTAGAAGGAGCTTTGCTTAAGTGGCACGAGCCATTTAACTCTAATTCTGGCCAATTATTAGCTGCACGCGGCTAATGTTCAAGATAAAACTAGCATTTGGCTTTGCATTTGCGCATGCGCAGATGAATTATAAGTACATTTGTAGCAAAGTCTGGTTAATCACTCACTTGAATTGGCTTTTTCTCAGTAATTATTCATTGGAAGCTCTTATCGTTTATCATATTCAATTACAGACGTCTGTCTGCTTCTTTAATTAAAATCCAACATTTTGAATATTACAGTTTTTAAATTTAAACTTCAGGGGTCATTAGTTTAGCAATTAGTGTCATCAGTGTGCAGTAATTAAAAAGCAAGAAGGAAAAGAATGTGTACCAAAGCAAAGACAGACTTTGTATTTTTAACTTTTCACCTCCGCATCGCGCGTTTGCATTGTGGCGGCCATATTTTCTCAATTTCAATCTTAACTTAAGTTAAGTCAAGTCACTTTTTAGCTGTGCTTTGCTGAGTTGCGTTTCGTTTACTTTACATTTGGCGGCGAGCCAACGAACAACACAACACTGTCTCGATTTTACTTTAACTCTGCTCTGCTTCGTGCCAGCAGCTCAGCTCAGATCAGATGCCGCCCACGCACATACCAAGTGTCCCCTAACCTCAAATCCCCCCAAACTCTCTTACTTCCCTCTTAAAGCCTCGCAAGCTGTGGGAACACTGTGTATACAGATGTGTTCAGTTGCCAAAAATACGTACAAATGTATAGAGAAAACATTTTCCACCTGCAAGAGTATTAAAAAAGCCACAGCTATTTTAAAAAGTTATGTGATATGATATGATGCGCAGTCGCAGTCGCAGAGACTAATGACATGGCGGATATGGTTAGGCAACCCATTAAGCGCGTTCCGCGAGATGGTATTGCAATCACAACCATATGTTGGACTATTTGTCATGTTGTAGCGAAGATTAACTTTACAAATGTTCACAAATCACAACAATTAATTAGTTTTTGCTTGGGTTTTTGTTAATTTTTTGTTTTTTTTTTGGTGCAGGAGGACCAAAATAGAGGGAAACCCAACTGGGAGCACCTCGCCGACGAGCTGCATGTCCTCTTGACGGTCGAGGATACTGAGAACAGGGCTCAGATCAAACTGGCACGTGCAGTCGAGGAAGTCAAACGATTATTGGTCCCTGTAAGTAAAATCACAACCAGATGTTGTAAAACTTAACTTTTTTCAATTATTTACACAACTGGTAACTTATTAGTGTTGGTTTTTTCAATTTGTTAGCAAGCGGACGGGGAGGATGAGCTGAAAAAGCGACAATTGATGGAACTGGCCATCATCAACGGCACTTATCGTGACTCTAGCAGTAAATCGAACTCAGCTTCAGGTAAGAATACCACACAAAGTGCGAATCCTTAATGTTTTCTGCGTCTGTTTCGTGTGTAGCTTGCGAGGATGAGTGGCGACGTGCGGCAGTTGCCGCAGCTGCAGACGCACAGCGCTTGCTGTCGCCGGGGATTCCCGGTCTGGCGAATTCGATGCGGACACCGGCCGTCGGGGCGCCACTGATCCTGTCGCCGCGCATGTCCGTGCCGACGACAGCCGCCTCCATCCTGAACGGCTCGGCGCCCCCCGGCTCGCTGCTGAGCCCCGGGGACCACCACAGCCTCATCTACGCCCCGTACCCGGACTACACGAACTACGCGGCGCTGGCGGCGTCGCCCCTGCTCACCGAGTACGCGACGGCCGATCATTCCGGTGGGTTATTTGCTCGTTGACTTTTCCTCCCCTATTTTTATTCTCTTTGATCAGACCATTGATTGATTGATTGTTTTATTCATTTGTTTTGTTTCGTACTGTTTAATCTCTACCACTATGATTCGTTTTCACTTTTCTCGGCGTTTAGAGTACGTTATGAGGCGTAAGATGTCACTGCCGGTGATGTATCATTATTGATACCAGAGCATGGATGCGCAAGCGCTTGTTACCATTGTGCCATAGCCATAGCCGAATCGACGAACAAACAAACAAACAAACAGACAAAAGTTTAGTTACAAAAGCAATCATTGAACGAACTTACAATTAGTTTAATTAATTATTTAATTAATAATCATACAAAACACAACAACACGAACTATGATTATCTTGTCCATCACGTTTGCGAGAAAATCTGTGATAGTTTTTAAAAAAATAGTCTAAAAAGTAGTTTAAAGGATACGAAACATCACAAATTTTACATTTGAACGAGAAGAGTCATTTTAAAGAGAGTTATTTTCAGTTTTTAAGGTTATGTTATTATATTTTATTGCTTTATTATTTATTATTCAACTTTACGTACTAGTATGTTAGGTTATATCAACAATTCAATTGAAATATGGCCTTATAGCTTAAATAATACCATTCTGGGGGATTTTTACACAAAACAAGAGACGAAATTAGAATTTTCTAGGGATTTCTAGGGATTTTTTCGTTGTTGTTGTACTATGACCGTTACACATCCGACATTTTGCATTTTTAGTGAGTTAATAGGAAAATACAACACGTAAACGTAAGAGAGTATTATCGTTACCTCATGAGCGCCTAATGAATCGCGTATTTTTTGTTTTTATATTGATTTTCTTAATTATTCTATTGTTTTATTGTCAATTACTTTACACGTACTTGAATATCCAGTGAGTCGTTGCCATTAGACAGCAACAAGCATAGCTTTGTTATGATTTTATTTAAATTTAATTACTTAGTTTTTAGTTGTAAATAATTATGAAGACGTAGGCAATTGATTGATTTATGTCGCAATCTGTTTTGTTTTTGCTTCATTTAATAATGACTGGCCGAAAGGGCGCAGAAGAGAGGACAGAGATTCATTTTGTTCTTGTTCTGGATTTTATAGCGGGAGCGGCAGCGGCCGCCGCAGCTGCCAAGCAGCGCCGCCATCTGGGCCAAGTCCGAGAGCATCCATACCAAAGAGCGGGCGCTCTATCATAATTCTTATAAACAATAAGAAACAAGCAAGCAAACATCATACAAATTCAAAACAAATGCACAAATTTATCATTTATTTAGTCGTTTTCTCAATTAGTTTAAACTTTTACAAGACAATGCGCTGTCAGTGCAGTATTCTGATCAGTTTTTACGTGATAAGAGCGCCTGTCTCTCATCTCAAACCTCAAAATTCAGAAAATGAGACAAAGAGATTATTTGAAGGTTAGTTTACATTTGTTTTTACATATTTGTTTCGAATTATAAGTAATTATTTAGTGGGTAGTAAGTACGAGAGAGATGTATTGTATGTTGTACTGTTGCATTTTTTATGAGTGAGTGAAACATAAAATTTGAAATTTAATCAAGGAACAAAAACAAAAAGCAAATATTGATTTGATTGAAATGGGGTACATAGATACAACGGACGTACAAATGAACAAATATATGGCCATTTAATATTATTATTATTATTACTATTGGACAAAACAATTGAAAAAAGGGAATACGTTTAGGGGATACTCGTTCACAGTCACTTTTTTATATATATTTCTAGCTAGGATTAGAGTACATACGTATTTATATTTATACTTTTAAACAATCTTGGAGGCAGTATTTCAACGCATTATTACACGTAATAGCTACGAACAAATAAACGGGTTGTGACAGTTTTAAGCTACAGACAAAGAAGATACTTAGGCAACCAACCAAGCAACCAACTTTGAACCTGATATGAACAAAAATCGTATAAAATCATATAAGTTAGTTACTTATAAATAAATGGCTCTCTTTGCAGAGTTTAAGCTTTTTAGGCTCGATATTTACTTTAAGTCTAGATCTTATAAATATACTTATGTAAATGAAGATAAGAAAGAAAGAAAACAAGAAGAAACAAAGGCATTCAGATATAAAACAAGAAAGAAAGAAAGAAGGACTGGACTTGGACTCTTTTGCTTCACGTGAAAATTCATTCCAGCGTACTTAACTTAACCTAACATAACTTTTAGCATCACCTAGTCGTTTCTCGATTGTTTTTTGTTGTTTTATTTTGTTTTATAGATTTGTTCTTTTGTTTTGCGATAGAGCACTGTATATTGTGCTATTAGTAGTACTTTTTGTATGTACATAGGTTGTTGATTGTTTATTTCTGTTTATTACGTGCTGCTATTGCAAAACAAAAGGATAACGAACGATAGCAGATGAAGCAAAGGAGTCAGTCGTGCAAGTCTTAAGAAACCAACTGAATGTCATAGAAGTATACTTATCTATATACATACATATATATTTTTTGTATTTATATTGTTCAATAATGAGTATAAATCGAGGGAGAATCGAAGAAACGTTAGAGTATAATGCCTAGTGAATGAATATTGAATTGAAATGAATATATTTATACAAAAAGCAACCTTAAACGAGTCATTACTTGATTTCTTAATTAATTTTTCAAATATAATCAAGTCTCAGTAACAAAACCCAAGCAAGACAATGACAATGACATTGAAATCGATAATTAATTAATTTCATCATCAAACTGCTAATAATAATAATGTTTATTAATTAATAATTATTTAATTTTCATTATTCAATTAATCGATTAATTAAGTAGTTATTTAGTTAGTGTGCACTCACTGTCATCACGTGTTTCAAGTTCTTCCAAGTTCACTTTATATGTTTATTAATTAATATTAATTAGTTTAATTGTCGATAACTCCACTCCAGTAATAATAATAATAATAATATTAATCATTTATTCACGCACTCATGCATCGTCTAAATAATATTTATAATAATATTTTTGCAAAGCAGCGCAACTTTTGCAAACTCTTGGCCACTTCAGTTCTTACTAAACAAATTATTCTGACGTAGAGATTGATGAATGACGATGAGCATCGATTAGTTTAATTCTGATTAATTAATAAATTGGCTGTGTTTCTTTCAAACACACAGGACGTGCCGTGCCGCTGTTCTATGTACTTAAACCTTTGATTACTTGATTAATTATTACCCAATCAGTTTAATTAATCTTTAAACTTTATAAAACAAACGTATATCCATTATTACATAATAATATCACATATTATCATTAGTGATAATATTCTATTTGATATACATTACCAATTACCACATAATTGCTTTTATTTGTTTTTGTTTGTTGATTAATATTTTTACACTTTCTATTCTGCAAATTGATTGATTGATTGATTGATTGGTGAATGGATGGGATGAATGGACAAGAGTTTAGTGATTTTTTTGTTTTGTGGTTGGTACTTATGCGTGGTGTGCATTGTTTGACAGTTAATATTTAATTTAATTTAATGATTCACTAACATATTTCTTCTCTTTTTTATTTAATCACTACTGACCAACATCGATGAACGTTGCCCAATCAATAGCAAATTGCCATAAAAGTCAGGTCTTCCTCTTCGGCGAGTCACGTCTTCCTGCTACCACTGCTTCTGTTGTCAGCCACCACCGATCTGAAAATAACAAATTATTCAAACAAACACGCAAAAGCCCAGGGAGATGTGCTATTGTGCTAATAACCAAACACTTTTTGTCAACATCACCACCACATTACTTACCACTATCAACTAATCATTCATTGATTGAGGACTGACGAACTACTGACTTAGCACAACATCTTCAAGAAGAACTCTTCGTGGCCATCACCAGGAAGCAAGAACAAAATGGTCAGTATGATGATGCGCATTGTTTTGTAACACTTTAAATATTATAGTTAAGCAACTTGACCACAGAGGACTTAACTTCTTTCTCACTTATTACATACTTATACCATATTCTTAGCGAAACAAGTGAAAAAGTCACTCAACTCACGGTTTTTGTAGGTTCAGACTACAAAACTTACAAGTAGCAATAATGATAGTACAAAGCAAAATCTTTGACTTCTTTCTTGACCTGTAACTAAAACAAAACAATCGTAACGTGCCAATGTAATTAAAAAATTATCACAAAGTGCCTTAAACGTAGTAAAGCTAAACTCATCCGTTAATTATTTGAAGGATTAATTAAACAAATATGCGTATTGCACATCATTAACAATTATATTTCTATAACTTAGTATAGCGTACGTTTATGTAAAGTAATTAATTCTGTTTATGTATAGATAGCTTGAGAGAGACAGAGAAATAATTATTATTCAGAGAGATTTATTGCTATATATCTATTAATATTATTACATATTATAAATATCTAATACGTGTGTGCATCTGTTGTGTTTACTTGAGCTTTAATCTTTAATTCTGTCAATGATTTCAAAGATTTACGAATTTGTTGAAAGATTTCTAAGGAAAACGCACAAAAACAAACAAAGAAACTTTTTATCAGCGCTAAACAATTAAACAATTTCAATGGATAAATACTCATAATCTAAAAATATTATGTATTAACAACGTGGCGCTGTTAAAGGGTTTGCAAAGTTTTAAGTTTTTTAGGTTAAGAGAGTGCAATTTACTTTAATTAATTCAAGAGTTTGTTTGTATAACGAAACCTAACCTAAAAATTATTTGATATTGTGTTAGATAGTGTTGTGCAATGAACGATCATTGGTTCTCTTGAAATCTGAAGAATTTTCTTATTAAGTTTTAACAAATGTACTTATATCATCGAATCTATGAGGATATGAAGAGTTTATTCATACAAATCTCTATTACTTATTGACTTATTCATATATAATGTTTAGTTTTATGCGATTTGCGACTGTTTGTTGAAGAAGATTGCGTGGATTCTGAGCAATAATCAAAAGAATATTAGTTAGTTATGATGATTTATCAAGAGATCTGATCTGATATTTCCTTACTTATTACTTCGAGTAGTTCTTACTTTTTAAAGCGAGTGTGTGTGTGTTATTGAATTTGAAGTTAAAGTTAAGTTTTGTTGATTTTTGTTATTTTACAAACTCAGTTCACCAGAAATGAAACAAATCGTTGATGACAAACAGACAGATAACAAATGAATTTATTTATTTACACAACGACGTGTATTGATTGTATGTCGGTAGCTACTAGCAACGTAATTATTTATCTTTGTTATAGTTGTTAACACATAATGCAATAATGATTTACTTAAGTCACATTTTTTAAAAGATGATTTTAAATGTTTTTTGTTGAGTCGCAATGCAATAACAAAATTCTGAATGTGTCATATTAATTATATTAATATATTTACAAAATATCTAAGAGTATAATCGAAAAATGAAGAAAATGCAAAAAATAAATATTATATTAATCTATTTACGAGCGATCTAAGATTTATTTGTTAAGAATTTACAATATGTATAAAGCTAAACGCACTTTATGACACTTTATGATATTAACAATGATTCTTTACTGACTTTAACATACTTGCTAAGTTGCTACCACATCTAAACCACAACCACGAAATTTGTTCAAATAACAACATTTAATTAAGATAATAATTACTTGTGTATAACCTAATTAATCTCAATAATTATTAATAATAATAATGGCACAGACGCACACTCTTTGCACAAACCAACACACACGAGTTGTAAAATAACAAATGACTTACCGATCATAGACGAACTAATTAATTACATACTTTACTCGAATAGCAAATAACTTTTAGTTTAATTAAGGTTTAAGGGAAGCAATTTAATCTCTTAATTATTAATACGAACATGCAATGATTTAGTTTACTTGATTCGATTTGTTTAAACTGTAATTCAGTTTTTAGTTTGTGTATAATTAACAAACATATCACCGCACTCACTTATTATTTTGGTTAATTAATTATTGATTAATTATTACGCATTGCATTTATTGGCAGGCCATATGATCTATTCTAATATTAATTTGGCTTAATAATTTCGTAATTGTTTATTTCGCACCACGTCTATTATAAAATTAACGAATTCTAATTATGTGTGAGGTAATTAACAAAAATAAAATTCAATTAATTCATCTACCGCACCACTAATTGATATTTAATGCTAATTTTTATTTCAGTTTGCCAGTGAGTATAATCTTTATGAATATTTACATTAACGCGTAAGAATGTTATAATAAATTTGGATTCCTTTTTCAATTCAAAAGGAAATTTTCAAACTGTAATAACTTCGCTTAGAATTGGGGAAAATTGGTGATTTAACCACTTATTTTGTGTAAAATTTAATTCGGAATCCAATGAGCTTTAAGTGAAAATTCTATCTCTTACGGTTTAAGAGATATTTGACATTAAACACATGATTTTTTTTCTACCAAAATTAGGAAAGTATCAATTTTTTATAACTTCGCTTAGAATAACGGTAAGTAGATGGTTTAACCACTTATTTCGTGTAAAATTTCGAGAAAATTCGAATAAAGTTAAAGCTGAATTGCTATCTTGTATAGGTCCAGAGATATTTACAAATTAGTGAAATTCTAATGAAATTTCCATAATCTTCCTAAATTCATATATTTTGCTTTTGCTTTGAAAATTAAGAAATTTTCAA
>NBZA01004022.1:0-175201 GCA_003054995.1 Aleochara bilineata | reverse complement strand
TTTTCGTCTAGTATTCCAATGATTTTGGTACCAAAAGAAAGTTCAAACCACGCAGATTACAAAACTGCAAACAGTTTCCCAATATTTGCCATAGAACGCGTGATATTCGGCTTTAAAATATGAGTTTTCATCAAAATCTCTAAATCTAAAATTTTTAGCTTCAAAGCTCATACCTTCAAAATTTTATTGTATCGAAATGCTTGACCAATTCACATCCAACGAGCAAAACAAGTCAAAGTCTTAAGTCAAAGAAAGCAACCGCCACACAACAACCGAGTGCTGGGCGTTTCCGAGACATCTTCTTGACGTTTCCGCCAAATGTGGGAAATGTTAGGATATTTTCCAAGGGTTCACGCTCTACTTCAGTCTGAAGTGTTGATGTTGGTGTGTTGTTTGTTTTTAGACATTTATAAAAATTAATTTTGCGCACATACATAGGTATGTATGTATGTAGTACATACATAGCTCTCAGAATTTAATTGAAAAGCCGGATGAAGCGGAAAATAGTTAGGCGACAATTGTGTACGCCGGGAATTTGCGTACGCAGCTGCATAGCACTGCGTGTGCACATTTTCAGCTTTCCTGGCGCCACATCGCGCGTGTAGTGCGAAAACACAAAAGAACCGCTAGGGTCTAGGGTCGAGCCATGGGCTGATGTGTCGGCGCGTCTATTAGCCATCAGCACTTTGTAATTATGCGTCGCCAGCCGTTCCATTAGTTTTCAGCAGAAAGAAACGCAAACACACGCAAGCACTTCCTTTGATTCTTTAGTTCTTGTGCGGGACCTGCAATTACGATTACCCTGACCCATAGATCTGGGCGTGCAATGTATTAATGTCATTGGAAAATCTACAACAATTAGGATTGCGTGCGCTCTGCTCTGTGTGCGTCTGGCAATCAACATCGACGGCACTCGTTCCCGATTGTCAGACAATTCGACGGAAATGACAACACAATTGGACGATGATTTGAGCCCGGCACAATGGAAGTAAAAATTGAGGGACCGCACGCCACCAACGCTGCGCATCCCACTTATTAGGGATGCGCTTCGCTTTTATCTCGGATTTTTTCTCTGCTTTCCGCTTCCTTCGCCAAGCATTGAGCATTTACGTTTACGTTTGTCGCCAGAAATGTTTCTTCAAAACCAACAAACGCGCTCCAACAATAATAAGCGCCCGGTCTAATAATAGGGCGCGTTGGGCAAGAATAAAGCGAGGAGCAGCAGAAGCTTGCATGTCATTGACGACAAATGAGCACGACATTTGACAAAGAAGCCCAAAAGAAATGCAAGTAAGCCAGCACATAATTGGAGAGCATAACTCACCTTGAATCCTTCACTTGGCTCGGAATAATTAAACTTGAAATATTTTATCAACACTGAAAGTACTTTACACTACGAATATTTCCCGATCGTAACACGAAGAGTTCCACCTTTAGAACTCATAACCCGTTGGATATAAAATCAACCAACTACTAGTACGCGACACTCGTAAGATTCCCGGCTATGGGATGGCTGCACTGCATTGCGATGGCAACATTCGTATGCCGAGCACAAACATCTGCAACAATCAAAAGAAAAACAATATCAGTAAAACTGCTTCGCAGCCGAGGCGAAGGCGAGTTGGCAATATGAACGCTAAAAGATAATGACACAACATCAGCATCAGCAAGGGTTGGTTGCTCGGTCGCGGCCACGAAAGGTAACCCAAGATGAGATTCCAGCTGGAATTGCAATGCGCAACATATTTGCTCCTCTGCAAACGAACGCGTTCGTTCGGTATTCATCCAATGCAGGCCGAAGTAAACTTTGGTGCAAATGAAATCGAGTCTTGGTTTGCTTATGAAAGTTTTAAATGCGGTTAGCATGGCAAATGTAATACGCAACGTGATGAAATCAACATATTTAAACGCCGCCACCATGATATTGTGCATGAAACTTTAAAAATATTTGATTCAAATATAATTAAACCACTAGACTAGAACTACACGTAGAAAGGAAAATCAATGAAATTACATTTGAATACATATTAGTCTATAAACATGCTTGAGTACTTCACTATCATTCGGCATCAAAGCTTAACGATTACGACAAAGAGGCAGGCAAATGCCTACGTATATCTAGTTATAAGTAGGCATGTATGTATGTATATAGTTTGCATGCTAAATAATTTGATGCCGCTCATTGCATAAATAGAGATTGGCTTCGCGCACAATGGATAAGCGAATAAGCGAACGACAGGAACGACGCTGCGCGACGAGCCAAGTTTTTAATTTAATAAAAGGCTCTAATTAACCATTTTACTTATCGTCATTACAGCGCTATACGGAGCGTATAAAATGCCTTAATGAAATTACCATCGTTATACGTTTACATAAACTGTGTGTATCGCTTGTAAAGTGATTTGGCTCGGGATGTGGCTGTTGCGCTTGCTCTTGGTTCAATGTTTCAACCACCGCCATACCATCATCATCGCAACCACAAAGACGACAAGCCAAGCCAAGCCAAGTAATCGCGAGTTCAAAGCCAAAGCAAAGCAAACCAGCTGCTAGATTTTAAATTAATGCTATTTCGTTATGGATCACTTCATCTCTTACATTATTAGTTGCTGTCTTAGGATGAATGTTTGATTCCATTTCACCACGAGCTGGAAAAGTTGAATTGAACTTGATCTAAATTAGGCCAAGTCCACGCTGCAGAAATTATAAGTCTTTATTGATCCTCTTGTGTTTGCTTGTTGTTTTCGCATTTTGCAAACTCATCATCCTTAATTCAATTAATCTTTCTTTGGAACTTTCTTTGTTTAATACAAGTTAATGTTATTTCAAGCGACTATGGAAGGAACGGAATTCAATTAAATTTCAGAATTTTTATTTGCATTTGGGATCAAGCCAAATATTCACTCCTGTGTAGAGCTCTGGATCAAATGCATTAAAACTTAACTTTTAAGAAATCATAAACTGGATGACCTAAAATTAATGTTTACGCTGGTGCTCTGCTCTGGGTAAATTATTCAAGAGTGAAATTAAAATCGGGTTAATTTCATCTTAATGCACATAAAATTAAGCTTTAATGAATTTAAACGCGTTTTTACGGTTTTAATGATGGACTGACCTGAAAATTAGTAAGCAGCCCAGCATTCGGCTAAAATTACCGCGACCCATTTGCATCAATTTTCAAGAAAACGAAAGAATGAAACTTTAAATTAATCACACGCCAAGGTGTTTTATGTTTTCTATGCAGAAAAGTTCAAAGAGTCACACGAATAGACAAGTTGAAATGGTGATGGTGATTGAAGGATTGCGTTAGAACACATGTACGCTTATAAATGATAGATCTTTCCGTTTGACCTTAAGAAACATGTGATTTCTTCGCCATAACCTATCACAACTTACAGTTTACTACACGACAGGCCAACAATTCTCGCTTGCGTAATTCAATCAATTTGTAATCTAGTCCAGGAGGAGGTAATCACATTGTCGAAGATAATTGCGCTTAGGTTTGTGCTTGCGTACTCACATATAAATTGTGTATCAATTGAATGAATGGACGACCATTTATTTCAACCTTTAAGACTTTAAACTAAACTTTTACTTTTAAATTGATGATTCGTTGTAAATTGTTTGCCTGAAGAATGTAAACGATTTAACATCTGAGTGTGTATTTCGGAAATTATAGTCAAACACAAGTTGCTGACTTGAAAAGACAAAAGGACGCGCATTTATTTAACGATATGCGGACGTAAAATTGTCGTAAAAAAGGCTCCGATGCACACCAAAGTTGTTCTTGATGGCCCGTGGTATAATTATATATATTACACGGGAAGTGTGTGTGGTTGTACGTCCGTGTCTTATCGTTTGGATGTGTGCCATGCAAGTACGTTTATAAAAAGATAAAGCCACGAAATTATGACGTACGCATCGAGGGGAAAGAGCGAGCATTTAAAATAATTATGATAATGATGGCCGGACGCCGACCAAATGTGAATCAACAAAAATACGAAATATAATAGAAGGAAGAAGACCAACAAATAACATCAACAACAACACCAGCGTCAACAGCAGCAGTCATCAAAGTCATCACTTTACCAAGGCTAAAAAACCTTCCAAGGCCCGAAGGCTTACACTAAATCAAAGAAGTAGAGTCAAAATCTTCTGACAACACTCGGTGTAAGTTTTAATAAATAATTGGAAGAATGCAACCCTCCATAAAACATGCGCTAAACGTTTCTACACGTTTTCGAAGCTCATTATGTCTGCTATCTTCCAATTGCTCTCGCTTTGTTTTTTGTTTGTATGGAACCCCACACACAATATAACCCTAACCTAAAATATATAGGTACCTAATACCCTGATGAAAATTTACGACGCCTTTATAACCTTTATGCATCTGCTTCGTAAATGAGCGCTAAGTTGAAATTTGAAAGCTTAAAAAAGAGTCAATTTTCAAGACATCGAAGTGTCTTACTCTACCTGCCATGCCGCTAGGTTCGTTCGGTCGAGTTCACGTCGCCGCAAGGCAACCAACCCTTGCCCTGACTTAATCCAATTTCGCTGCGTATAATAATGATGAGCGAATTTCGTCGAAGCGCTCGCGTCCTGACGGATTTTTAATAGTTGAGGCTCAATTTGATAGATGCTCGTGCCTCTCACACTGAAGATGAGGCTCCAGCCCCGAGAGAGAGCAAGACAAGACCGCGACCGTGCCGAAGGAACGTGATATATGTGCCAAATTGGGCATTAGTTGTGGATTGAATGGCAATTTGTTTACGGAATGAAGGCTCGACCTTTTGTGCGACGACGATGAAAAGATCCAGGCAGCCAGCCAGATGGGCGATTAGAAAAAACCCATTAAAACTTGCTACAAAGCATGTAGCACATCGCATCGCTGCCAAAATTAGTTTATAATTTTCATAATTAATTTAATTGCGGCGCTTTTCCTCGGAAAATCATTCAATATCCAGGGAAAGAGTTATTAAATATAATTATCTTTTCCAAGTTGGAATTTAATACAAATTTTTTAATTTTATTCCGTACTAATTAGATCTAAACGCTCATTATTGACACTGGGATCTAATTTACGCCACGGACGCGTCCGTACGTCCGGACGTATGGACATGCATGTACAAGTGTTTCGAGTAACAACAGAAGCCCAAGCCCATCCAAGCCAAGCCAGTGAGACATGTATTGAAACGTAAATCAAGATGCATCCTCCACAAATCCTAGCCCAACACAACACCGTCGTCGTCGACGTCGTGTTTGCGCTGAATCGTCGGCGTTTCTTTAATAAATTTTTATTTCGAAATCGGATCATTATTTCAATTAGTGCGCGAACACAGCAGAAGAAAATAAAAGCCGCAACGGCGGCAATTACGATGGATGTTCTTTCTTTTAAAAGTCTCCGTCCGCACTCGTTCCCTGGCCATCATTCTTCACTCGAAATAAAACTCTTTATAGTTCTCATCCGCGTTCTCTTGCTTTGACTGAACTAAACACAACAAAGCAAAGCAAAGCAGAGATTCTCGGCTGTCTTAAGCAGGTACGAACGAAATGAAATATTTTACATAAAATTCAAACAAGGGGTAAACAACATTCAAAGCGAGCAAAGAAGGTGAATTACCCCCCGAGGGCACAACGCACATTACTCATTCAAATTGACTCTTGAGTGCGCCACCAAATATATGCAAGAATGGTAATTATTTAAATTTAAACAAATTACCAAATTGTTTTTCTCCACTGCGCTTGCGTTTGCGCTTTCGTTGAGTTTCACTCAGATTGCCTTGCCTGAATTATCATACGTAAATTATTATTTAGAATATTCGGCTGAGTTCGAAAAACGTACAAACTTGTAGGTACATTGCAAGCGAATTTAATTTAATTGGCGCAGTTATGCGGTCTAGACGCAGACTCAGTAGGGCAGACGCATTTTTGCTTTATGTATGTGCATAAATAATATTATTACAGAATTACGATGAGAGGAGTCTGGACTCAGCTTAGGCGAAGGAGGCGAATTTGCTATGCTGCGTCTGTGTCCGAAACCGCACAGCATAGTCTGCGGCGAGCAAAGAGACGTCACACGGCGGCGAAGGGCCCGTGAAAAAGGTGCGCGCATTGGAGCAAGCGTGTAATTTACGAAAAAGTTGTTTATATGCATATTGTATGACGGAGGTGAGCCGCTCACAATGCGCTTTCATTTGCATTACCACCGATGAAGCACAAGGAGAAGAAAGAAGCACACATGCAATGGATATTCTGCCGTGATGTATTCGCATATTTTTCAATGAATATTTATTCAAATTGCACGGATGCTGCTGCTGTTGGAGGTACTGAGAACCGCCGAAAATTGTAAGAAGTGCACAAGATTTCAGCCGAAGAAGGGTAAGAAATTCGTTGAAGTAATCACGCTTTGCGTTTTGCGTTTTGTTTGTGAACCAAACACATGCCAATAATTGGGGAAGCACTTAATTATTGAACTTTGCAATAACAATAATTTTGCTCCTAATTTCTGCTTGTTTTACTTCTCGTAAGAAACTCACTCTGCTAGGTAGTGAATAAGAAGAACATTTGTATGTATTCTAATTCGTGGGTCGAGAATTTGAGAAAACCACAATAGAATACAACAAAACCAAGCAACCTTCAGAGAACAAGGTGACTCCTTGGAGCGCAAACGCAGCGCAAGCACAGGCAGGCAATTTAACAAAACCATCATTCGAATTACGAACGATGATTCGACATCATTCCATCAGAGCGTCTCTTGTTTCTTGCGCTCTGTGCCTCCTGTGTTATCATTCTAGCACATCAGGTTGCAACGCAGTGCGAGTGCCTTTCATTTCTCCCCAATTCGTTCTTTTTTATTATCATCTCGCGTTGCTTTCTTGGATCCGAGTGTCTGCGTGCGCTCTGGTTGTTACTCATGTTACTGCTTTATTTTGTGGCCACTTTGTGCATTTGCCTTTTACTGCATTTACACGCTAATGTCTTCTGTTTTGCACTTTACGTCACTGTACTTGTACTCACGTTGAATGCGCATTCATGGCATTATGGAGCAGCCAGCCTGCAGGCTTCTGTTCGCTTCTTATGTCTTCTTACATCTTCAACAATGCCAATGTCCTTCCTGCTACTGTGCGCCACTCTTCTACGATTTCTTTTTGTGCCCAGCCATTGACCAAACGACTGAACGATTTCACACCTGATAAATGTAAATGTAAACGTAAACGTGAATACAAGTAGCAATTTTGCCATTCATTGATTGTACTCTTAAGAAATTCAAATAAAATTCCTTCAATTAAATTTTATAATTTACAGAATAATTATATATCAAGTCTTAATTTCAAAAAATATAACTTTAATTGATACACAGCTTAAAGCAGCCACCAGAATAGATGGGGAACCAAAAAATGCAATTTGCTCATTAAATGTTGATGAAGCTTCAGGCGCGCAGGCAGGCAGGCAGGTAGGGTCGATGAAGACGAAGCAGCGTAATTAAAATATTTATTTTGTTCTTGCTTCGCTTACGTGCATCTTTCTTGAATCATGAACTGCGCGCGCGTTTTTAATGCGATTTTAATGCAATGTGCAGTGCGCCTGCGCTTGCGCTTGCATTAGCGCTTAATTCGTTAGCGCAAAACTTAAGTTAAATATTAAATTTCCGCATTAGCAGCGCCCGCGACGAAAATTACACACATCATTCGCATTGAAAGCTGCGGAGCCGGCACTCGGATGATATGTGGACGAAAAGTGCGCATTAAATGCATCAGCCGGCCATTAAAATTAAAATGATTATAATAATACGCTGGCTGCGATCTACATCGTACATCGCTGAACAGCGACTGGACTGGACATTTTATACGTTTTATCGTACGCATGTTTTACATAAAATATAAAACGTCCGACGCCGACGTCCGCCACTGAGCTGAGCTGAGTATGATGATGCGCAATTAACGCTTCACCAAACGAACGAACAACGCGCGCGAAAGATCGCAGCGATAATATGAATAATGCACTGTTGGCATTGCCGTTTTGTCTTGGCTTTGCCTCGACTCTGCTTGGGAATAAAATGATAACTATATCGGCTTATTATCCGAGCGACAAGCATTTATTAAGTGCATTTCGCCGCAGCACTTCTGCACTACGCCTGCTGGCTGCCAGAACAACACAACCGAACAGAACAGAACAGAACAGAAGAAAATCCGCTCAAAGCGTCAAAAAACACACTTATGTATTCATTACTGCGCAGACCGCACTTGCGAATTTAAATTATGCGCATGTAGATTGTAATTGCATTTTAATGTTTTAAGTAAACGCTCTTTAAAGTACTTTAACCTTACTTTACTTTACCAGACACCAGATTAAGCGGGCGTAAGGCGTAAGAAACAATTCTTAATACACAAGAAGCAAGACTAAGTGCTTGTTATCGCATATAAAATGCACACTAAATTTAATAAACATCGTCCGAATGCAATTCTTCATCAAATCATAAAACTGAGCTGATGGTAGGCGTACCTGAAGTAAAATTAGCAAACATTTATCACACGCAGAGACACATTTAGTGCACCTTGCGCCAAGTCGCGCCGCGCCACGAGATGGAAATTTACGAGCGCGTGAGGAAGAATCTCAGCTCAGCGTCTTCGCTCGTTCATGTGCGCACATGCGTTCGTCGCGGCCGAAATTTAACGCCGGCTTCCGGTGAGTTATGCGCAAACTTCGTCCAGGTTAAATAAAGTGCGCTGGATGCTGAATTTCCGTGTTGCGTGCCGCGCTGATGGTGGAAATGAACCATACATTGTTCCCATTATAAACGCATTGTTCACTAAATCAACTAACTTCGGATGTACGAAGTTGGTGCACTTATTGCACTTGTTAGTGACCCATAAGTCATGCAACTATCACTAGACTGCGAGTGGATTAATTCAACGCGCAGCGCACAATGTAATACAATATTAATTTATATCGCGGTGTTGTTTTAGTTTTCAGTTCAGTTCAGTTTGAGACGAGAAGTTCGTCTTGGAGTGAAGGAAGCGTAGGAAGCCGCCCGCGGGTGAATTTCTTATAAATTGCCTCGTCGGATAATTAATGATAATAACAGTGTGTGTAAGTGAAGCGCGGCCCGCGTCGCACCCCGGTGGATCCACCGCGCCCCATTAAACATTTACCTCTGTACATGGATTGGAGGTTGCCTACATTTAAATGCGCTTAAATCACCTTGATTGTTAGTTACACGCCGCGCCAGACATCAACATGTTCCTCAATCTTTGTCTTTCTTAGTACCATTCCTCGTATTCTATTCCGAAATGTAAACTAACAGCAAGCTACTGTTTAGATTTATTAATTAGACAAGGGGGTTTGTACAAGACGTCATTCATTCATTCGTTCATTGTCTTATGTGGGTTTGGGTTTCTTAATCATAGTCGTTCAGATTAAAATTTCATATTAATAAATATGAAAGAGCATTCACATTCTTCAAGTTTCAACAGTTTAGGCAACCCCCAATACTTACGCTTCACTCTTTGATGATTTCAATATTGTTGAGGGCACCTAAATGCACCCTTTTTGTTCCCGATAAAACGCATTATTCCGGTCGACGTAACCGAAGTATTCGCGCGCGTATGCAAATGTGTACCCGCTTGTGGCGGCTGCACTCACCGTCCGTCCACCTTCCACCTGATTCCCATCAAGCGTCAAGCAGGAGGCAGCCGTGCTGCGCATTGTTTAGCTACTCGTTAAACACACGTCGGTGTCCGTGCGCGCGTGTTTTCTGCATGTTTACCACTCAGCGTTCCTCCGGAGGGGTCCTCACGGAAGTCAACAATGTTCCGGTAGAACTTACCCCTGCACTTCCGAGACTCCGGGACGCTTAATGCTCGTAATTACCTCTCTCATACTCATACTGCTACTGCTGCTTGCTGAGTAGCAACAGGAGGATGATGAAGAGCCCCACACAGAACTGCGAACAAAACGCGGAAATGTGTGTATGATACTGCGATAGCACGGAAGACGCTTAATATTTCATTAGCTTCGCAGAAAATGCAAATTCCGGCGGAGCGCGCTCCGACAAAGTATGTGTATGTACGTGGACGTTAAGTGCAAATGCAAGCGAGGCATGTTTGTGGCTTGCTCCCTGCCGGCTCAGCCCTTCCGGAAGGGTTTTTTAATGATTTTTGCTGCTTTTCATCTTTCGGCTTAAAGTTTTTTCACATTTCTCTGCAATTGCGCGTTTTATGATAGGTATAGACACCTGCAATCAGATTAATCTTTGATTTTACGTGCGAGTGAGAGTCAATTTATGTACGCACACGTTCCTCAGTGATGAAACAATTTGTTGCAGTGCCTTTTCATCGTTCAACGTATGATCTCTGGCTTCTTTTTGCTGTACTGTACCAGTACAAGTGCGTCTGTCTGAGTGTATATAGTTGGAACTATCAGACGACATTACACATTAAACTCCAATAAAACCGCATGTCGCCGATGAGGCGGCTTCAGCTTCAGCATCATGGATCGCAACGTGCCCGTGCCGAAGTTTAATTTCGCCGTTTTACGATTCAAATTTTAATTTACTTTACGCTTTATTGTTCCATCCACTCTGACACCGACTGAGTCGCGCATTTTCATATCTGAATTCTCGCATTATCTCAACGGCTGCTGTCGCGGAAGCAATGCGCGAAGGAAAAACGCCACTGGCTCATTAATATCCCAAGATTTATTGGGGCTTCTCTCCTTACTGCGGCCGCAGTCCTGGCGAGCGCATGAATAATAAGAAAATAGTGCTGACAATTCGTCGCAGATGGCGCAACGGTTATTAAAACCCTTTTTAGCATTCATTCGCAAACTTTGCAAAAACCTGACTGAATATCCAACTATTGTAATTCCCTCCTCGAGTTTTTCTAAGCAACTTGTTCCTGATGCGATATTCATTCGAATTGTTTATTACCTACCAAAGTTTAATAAACTTTTTTTGGAAGTTTTCCCTTGACATGGAAATCTCCTTCGTCAAAGTCAAAGCCATCGCTAATGAGGCTCAACTCTTCCCGTGTTTATTTTTGAAGAAAAAATCATATAAGTTAAAGCTGAAGATGTGAAGATAACGAACTAATAAAGCTGAGAAATGTATCTTCTATGACCAGCAGCCCTGACTTAGGATTTTAAAAGTTCGTTACGTTAAGCTTTTCTCTCTGTGTCATTGTGCTACGGACTCAACGAAAACCCGCCGACAGCCATCAGCAGACACAATGACACGATTCCTACATTTCAAGATCCGTCCGCGAGCCATCCATAGAACAGAGAATAGCGTCCAGCCAACCCGGGAGATTAAGTCGTTCAATGCTCGTCGGGAGCATTGCTGTGCGGATGTTTCTCATTTTATTCATATTTCTCTGGCTTCGGCGTTGAAACGTTGTTTGAAATCTTCTTAAACATGCATGCATGTACACGTCAAAGACGTATCATACCCTCTTTGAGATGCACAAATCTCATTAAAATTCCACTAAGCGTTATCGTAATTCATCACCGATGGTGAGGGTAAGAAGGAAGAGAGTAAGTATCTCATCAATTTTTTTCACAGCCTGTATACGCAGACCCAGGATGGTAAAAAATGTAGGTCGTGAGTGAAATCCTTAAACTATTTCCTCGGGCATTAGGTATTAGTGCTACTTATACTAAGAAGCTGTCCGCAGCGCAGAGCAGAGCAGAGCAGTGCAGTGCAAGTTAAGTTTGAGACGCTTTTTCGTCAAGTTCGGATTTGACTCTCAAACATCCCAGCCTGAAATGGAAGTTTTCGGCAAGTTCCCCTACACTGCGTACGTACATACGTCTAATGTGAACGCACATTCCAAACTAACTAATCTATCTGATGACGTTGATGAGATTATCTAAGCGCTAGTTGTTAGTTAGCGAGCACTCCACCGAGACGAGGAAGTTTGGCATTTTGTGTTTTATAAATAATTCTCAGCGTCTAATTGCCGTGGTTTAGGGTTCAATGGTTTATGACATTTCATACTTTCTTAATGAGCCACTGCTTTGACTTGCTTTGCCTTGGGTTGTACCGCAATGAAAATGTCATATTCTTGTAGAAATATGATACTACATATTAAACTATGTTAGTGTTTGACTTACGTGGATATAACCTAAAAACAAAGACAATTGATAATGACATATTTGCACATCATTTTATCTTGCAATCGCTGATATTCATACCGTTTTGGGATACGAAGCCTCTCAACTGATGAAATGTCAATAGTAATCCCCAAAGTGGCACAAAATTGATAAAACACAGCACATTCCCATTCACCACCGATAAAAATTCGCGCGCGCAATGACTACTCGTGTGCTCAAACACTAACCTCTCCCGCACTGTTGCAAACTCCTACTGGATTACAACAGTGCTGCCAACTAACTTTTTCAAAAGTTTTAAACTTTTTAAACTATATTTTTTTAATTCACACAGATCGTTAACAAATTATACTACTTTTATACGGTTATAGATTACGTACTAGAGTATAATATTAAAATCCAATATTGACTTTGGTAATTTTATTACCCCACTCTGGCCGGCAAGCAAATCTCATTGATTATCATTTATTGTTGGGTGGATGGACGAGCGGATGAAATTTAATCATAATGCACTGGTAGTATCGTCTATAATGTCCGCAACATAATCTATGTTAGCAACATTGCGATGGCTGATGAGATTGCCAAGGAAAATAATTTCACCCACACAATGCTAATGTTTGCACAAGGCTGGCAGACGACGACGCGACGTCGAAGGAAAGGGCCACATCGTTGCAGGCAAACAGGCTTCTGGAATTCTTTGTATCGCGGATGGCAGTGAGTCGTGCCTGCGAGATCGATGACGGGCGCAAGCAAGCACTGGCTCGTAAGGGAATCGCATTAGCGTTTAGCATTATGTAATAAGTGGAGGAAGATTGGCAAAGATTGGGAGATTGAAAATTGATCACGATATGTAAACGTTATTAAATAAGATTCGAACAGATTACACTGCGATAGCAGAGGCGCTTGCTTCCTTGATCTGGATGACCGTCGAAAGCGAACGTTGCTCTGTCTGCTCTGGTATCTTAAGCGTGCTTCACCTCGATTATATTTTCTAATAATGTTGCTCGTCGATCGGCTTCTAACGCGTTAAGTGAATGAACACTTCCTTGTACCATCAAACTTTAACTGCCTGTAGGTACCTATCAGCATCTTGCGTCATTCAAATGTTGTGTAGTTACCTGTAATGATAAATTGCTTATTAGCTAATTTGAATTTTATTAGCCTGGATTTTGACTTTTTAATTACACCTTGTGAAGAGGAGAAGTAGAAGGTTCAAGACACGAAACAGCCGGCAGGACACCCAGGAGTAACAGTACACGGGCTAATCGAGTCGATATGTAAATTAAATGTGTAATTATATGGAGCTGGCAATGTGATTTCGAGCGATAGGAGAACGAACGAGCCTGTATCGCCACTGATGTTATGGACTTGCCAACTCATACACTGGGACTGGGTATGCGTACAGTACATGAGCATTGAGGTGTTCCGCGTGCGTTGGAAGTGAACGAAGAAATCAAGAAAGCAGTCGCAGTCGCAGTTGGAGTGTTGGGCGCATCGCGCGAATAATTTGTCACGAAGCCGCTGCCTTATCAGTCGGTAATAAACGGCGCTGCCGCGCGCCACGACGTTAATAGTCTCTCTCCTCTTGATTTTATTCCACCAGAGCCCAGGCCCACATACGGCCGGGCCGGCATGCCATGCAATTGTTCGCGGTCGCAGTGTACTGCGCGATATTCATGAGATTCGTAATCGCGTTCCTCGCGCATCTTTAAATCAGTCGCGCCAATGTTTAAATCACTCACTCGTCCATGTCTATGCGCAAGCGTAAAGCGCAAATACAATTGCAAAGAAATAAAACTTAACAAACTTTTTATCCTGTTGTTTGAACTTCATTTTCCTTCATTTGAAAAATTAAAATTATCGCTATACACATGCTGCGTCAGCGTCTAGGATGTGAGTGTTTATGCTGGGCAGTCAACTTAATTGCACGCTGCGCAAATTACCACCAACTATAACAACTAGGTACTCACTCATTGTTCGTGTTATTTCGACGTTTAGCAGGAATTAAATTAAATTAGCTGCACTTTTCGACTGCTGAATTCAATACAAGATTGACATGCATTGGCATGCAGCTGGTACCAATCTAACCTCAACGTGGCTTCTTGCAGGTCTTTTCTTTGGTTTGGCGTAAAATTGTGTGAATGCATTTAGCAGCCAAGCAGACAATTGTTTGATTTCGATGCCTATCAGCGGCATTATCAGAGACTGCAAATCGCCGGATGAAAAACGCTGCAGAACGGCGTTCTTCTGGCGTGCGTTCGTTCACGGTTGCAATAATAACATGCGAAATGAGTTGTAAGCCGTGTAACAGTAGAAGCGATGAAGGAGATAGGCCTTTATCACTTTGCATTCGTACTTCGGATTCGCAATAGGTATTTTCTTATTGTTCGTCGAATGCATTTCGTTGCATCATTATTAACATTATCGCATTATTCGTACGAGCGCATTTAGCATTTGCATTCGTATTGTTTGTGGCGCTGCTATTGAGATGTGATTATGCTAATAGGCATTATTCATTATTCCTCTACAAGTTCTATCATTTTTTCACTGTTTCCTAAGGAAACAATGGCTTAATTATTCGAATTATTATATGCGACTTGCCTACACAAAAAACTTTGTTGGAAGTTGTACGCGAATCCAACGCAACGCAACACAACACAACACGAAGTGAACTTGTAAGCGTGGTTATCAGTGATCTGCGATCGCACGAGTTTTTCTTTCCTTGAAATGAGCCCCGAACGAAATAAAGAACCCTGGGCTGGGGACATTCGGACATTCAATACTCGCCCAAGCCAAGCCCGGCCAGGGCAGAGTATGTACCAAAATGTTTGCGTGCGTGCTCATCCGATGCGGTTCTTTATGAATTTCTTGTTGTGGTGTTGGGTTGGTAGCTGATGTGCGGTAGCCGTCGGCTTACATTTTGCATACATTTCGCATCACGCAGCGATAAGATTCGTATAAAATGTGTCTCGGCTTCTTCGGGTTCGGCTTGGAATACGAATGCGAATGCGAATTGGCTTCTCTTGTTTTTAAGTAAAATATAAGTTTGCGGTCGCAGGACAGATATGCCTGCTGCAAACGCAATGTAAACGCGCGCCCGATGGTGTTCGTAATATAAACTACACGAAATCTACACGAAAAGTTCAACTTATGCTGCTGATACCGTAGTTTACGCGTTTAAGCTCTTCTTCTCTCAGGACCCAACATACGTGTGCACCTCCGATACGTGGAGAAAATAATAAATATGTTGACTTCAACAAGTAATACGTTGCTCGGATCCCAAAGCGTAATTTATCGACGAAAATAATCTCCAAAAACCCCCAAAAACACCATAAATTGTATGAACTTTTTTGAATTATATTAAAATTTCATTTAAAAGTTTGTTTAAACAAATTCTAATTGTAAATCTAATGTTTTACAAGAAGTGATGCTAGTTGTCTGTTGTGGCGGTAGATGGCGCGCTGTGCATTACTTTACCCACTTCGCCACAGAATAAGCAACGAGTGCTTGGCTAGAGTTGGTAGTCAGTGGCGGAAGAGCTTGCCTGCTGGCAGCGAGTTGCGTTTCAGTTCAGTCGAACTGCGATCGTTGTCGAAGACACACGCACTAGCTGCTCTTCCCGAGAAGACCACAGCAAGCGATCGAAACGAAGTTGAAGGCGAAGACGTAGAGTCGCCGGAAGAAGTGCGTGCAAAGTTCCGCGAAGTAAGTTTTGCGTCAACGCGCCCGCAACACCAGCAGGATACTACACTGCGCTCAATGAAGAGAAATACTAGTTCAGTGCTCAACATTTATTTTGATCAGTGTTTGGTTCCGTTTTGATTTGTTGTGCGCTTCGTCGATATCGTTCTGTATTATGTGCTAACATCGCATCGCATTGCATCGCCAGTGCGCCCACACGAAGAGGACGGATTTAGCTGCAGCATCGCAGAGTGCATTCATTAGTTTTGTGTTGATTTTCCTTTTCTTCTTCTGCATTGATTGAACTTGACGATGGCCACTTCATTGCTCTGGATGGGCATGATCAGTGCTCTTCTTGTACCACTCACATCAGCCATCTTCCTCGGACACGAACAGGATGTGGGCAGCCCTTTAAGGGTGGCCCAATGCCGGGCGACTTGTCTCGAGCGGGTAAGTTGACCACAAGATGCATATTAAATGTCAGTGGATTGAAAATGGCGCAAGTGTGAGAGAAGAGGATTGGGCGCTGTCGGAGGAAACGCGAAGAAAATGAAAATTTCCCGAGGATGGCGAGAGCGCCGGCAGAATTTCAAATTAGCTATCCCATCGTTGCGCTGGGCGCGTTTCGGGAAACAAGTGCTCGGGCGGCAGCTGGAACACTGCTCGGAGGCGCAAACTGGATGAGAAAAAGGAGGATTAGAACACAACTTGTGCCTGTTTCTGAGCTTCAGGGTTGCCGGGTTTCTTGTTGTATCATCCCCTCGAACCAGAGTATGTACATGCATACAAGGAAGTAGAGAGTGGAGTGGGTTTTTCCCTGAGGAAGGAACGAAACGAAACGAAAAATGTTAAGAACTTTTTGCGCTCACTTCGCTTCGCGTCGGATTGAACAAAGAGTAATTGTTACAAGACGCACGCTGCCGCGCCATATTTGAATAAAACTTGTGCAAATATTGAAGAGTCAATACTCCACTCCAAGAAATAAAAAATATTCAAATGAGAAAAGCAATTCGTTGAGGGCTTTGCAGAGGCGCAAAAAGTACCTACATCCACACATGTATTCATTAATAATGTTCAGTGTTTACACGTGAGGTCTGTCTCATAGCTGGTGTAAAAAATCTATTTTCTATGCGATTACACTTCTAACATTGACACAGCAAGTCGTTAGTGCACAAACGTTCTCTTCTCTTAACGTCCTGTCCAGTCCATGTGATGTTTTCCTTCGTTTACGTTTGCGTTTTCGCCGTCTAGTTCAAGTTAGATAAACATTTCAAACGCTTTAAATCAACATTTCGATAGTTTTAAAATAAACAATTTGCGCCTGCGCTTGCTTGCACTTGTGTGCGACAAACGTATCCTAACCTTCAAGTGTTCTCGCCACTTTTGCCGTGCAATAAATTATTTGCGCATGACCAGCGAAAAATATCCTATTAAAGTGCAACCCAATACAGGTGCCTACTAATAGGATGATGAGTTATGATTTTTCTAACACGAAACGGCGTGCTTTTTTCCACGAAACCCGCAAATTGGTAATTTGTCATGTGGACGCAGCACTTCTAAGAATTTGATTAATTTTGTTCAAATTCTTCATCGTCTTCGTCTTTTTCTTAGTTAGACTTGGTTGGAGTTAGTCTTAGGTTACATTAAGAAGAAGGAGTTGAAGGCTCAAGCAATTTCGTAGGTCTACCTGACTTGACTCTGAGTGAATTCTTCCAACTCATGCCGAAGACTTTTTTCATGCAAAAAGTGAACTCTTATATGAAATATTGTAATAAATTACATTTAAGATGCATATAAGCATAAAGAGATGAGGACAAGTGCAAATATGGCATGGCGGAGAGTGGTGTTTGGCGTTTGTTGTTGAAGTATCGCGCGGTGGTAACCTTGAGGTAATTAATTGGCGCGACCGGCAATGTATGCATGTGACATTATCGTCTCGGGCATGGCAAGCCAAGGCAAGTAAACGAGACGAGCTCGAGAAACTGAACTGGAACTCGAACTCGCCGGAGGCCTTGCTCTTATTGCCTGCCTACCTTGCGCTTGCGCTTGAGCGCCGTTAAAGACGTTGATAAGCTTTGGTGCTCAGGTGAAACGAATGCGCAAATGCGCGGAATCGTCGAATGCGGCCATAAACGAAGGCAGGCAGCGAGTGCGCATTGCATGTTGGTATTGGTATTATAAATGGCATAAAAGGTCGCCGAAGAGAAAATAAAACCAGCCTTCGAGGTGACCGAAAGAAAACGAATGCATCTTCTGCAAACTCATGTAACAACTTGCACTTGATCCCCGCAGATAAGCCTTGAAACTTAATGGAATTAATGAAAATGTATTTCGCTTCCTTACCTTTTATTCGCCTTCGTCTTGTCATTTCTCTATTTGCGTGCGTCTGTTTGATGGCGAGCTTGATTGATCTAAGTTTTACGTGCGTGTCGCTGTTCTTCTTGCCCTTCAAGGCACTGGCAGTGAAGGCGTGAGTGAGTTGGCGGTGACTTCCGATCCCATTGCAAGAGCCCTAAAGGGGAGCGCATTTCCGAATTTCAATTCAATTCTCATTGCGTTGGCGCTTGTGCTATGCAGTGCACAATCATCTATCTCGTTCATATCTCTTGGTCGGTCGTGCACCGCACTGCACGCATTCGTATGATCAGATGCCTGGCATGCAATTTGAATATATATTGGCGATGACGCGCCCGATTTTCATCACTGCTCGCTCCCCCATCGCATCGCATCGCAGCCACGCGATCGTGACTTTCATCAGCGCGACCACAGCGAAGAGAAGAGAATATAATAAAATGCAAGTGGAGCGGATTGGCAAAGGCGCGTGCATGTGTTGGAACGCAGGGCATAATTGTTTTTGTCGGAATGATTGCTTTTTGCGCACGCAGCGCCAATTCGCGAGAGACTCTCGCGGCTATTAGACGGTTTCATTGCTAATCGACCGCCGCCAAGTCAGGCCGGGCCGCGCTGTAATAAGCATTGTAATGTGCGTGTGTGGCATTCAGCCTGCTATTCTATCCTATCCTATCCTTGTGCCTTTTTGCATGCGCCAGCATGACTCGCTTAATTATCATTGGAATCAATAAAGTTTTTGTTCGACGCACACAAGAAGTGACCGCGCGCTCGGCCTCGACAATCATCTAAGTCCTTGCCATCTAGGATGCTATGCAACTTGTTAATGAAATTCATCACATCACTATACAGCGAGTGAGTGCATTTTTTTCAAGATCATTTGTCAAGGCTGCCAAGGCTAAAAGTTGAAGTAAAGTTACTCACTCAGACCCAGAGCTACTTTATTTTTATTTTATGTCTTACTTCGATCACTTGCGCTTGGGCTTGCACGTTTGAAGATATTTTTAAAATCATAACGGGCCTGACCGAGTCTGGGTCTCGATCTCCTCTATAATCACGATAATCGCACGATATAATTCAGAATTTATCTGGGTCTATAATAACGCTAAGAGCAGAGCTAATGTACGACGCACTTGTTACTTAAAATGCAATCAAGGGTAGACAACTCTCGCACCGTTCTTCTTTCGTAACTTCTCCGTACGTGCTGTGCTGTGTCCTAACGAAAGATCAGAAGCAGGTAGACAGACGGTGGAAGGTAGATGTAATGTCGTCGTGCCAAGAATAAAAACAGAGCTTCTTGTTGAGCAGCTTGCGCATCAAGGTATAGCTTGTCTAACGCTATATTGCGATTTGAAAAATATCTTCAAGTAGGCTCTTGAGCGGACTAGGGTCGAACCCCAATAAATGTATAAAATATATAATTTTTAAACTGATTATATTATACTTGTTTTCGTTTGAACGCAAACGTTCAATATGGACCTTTGCTAATTTGCATTTGTTATGATGCCATAATACCAACTTGTGGTTACATTTATTGAGGTTCGACCCTAATCCACTCAAGAGCCCACTTGAAGATATTTTTCAAATCGCAATATAGCGTTAGACAAGCTATACATGCTGAGGAGCCTGGGCCTCGAGGGTCACCCAAGATTAGACAACAGACGCACTGAAAAATGCTCCCAGCGAGCCGGTATTGTAGCGACGAAGTGGAGATGCAGCAAAAGGAACAGATAGATAAAAAGCGAAGCATTTCGATTTTATCAGCCCGGCCAAGATGCGAAAGAACGCTCGCTCGCTCGCACTGGGCCCTTCATTATATCTGTCTATTGATTGAAATACGTGTCCCCTAGCTCTTGAAATAGTTTGTTTTATCGAATTTATCCAGCCAGCGATGGCGCAGAATTAAATCACCGAAATGCATATACGAATACTTGGAGGATTCTTTTATCTTCAAGATACAATCAAGGCAATGAGTGACGTGAAGTGACCTGAAGTGAATAAGTGTTTTTACTTCATTTCGATGGGAAACGTGGCAATTATAAAACATTTAAAGAAATGTCCCCGAAAGGTTCGGTTCGGTGGGCTGCCTAGCACAATGGGTCTTCTGTAATTGTTAGGTTTTTCAAAGTTTTAAAGCAAAATAACAGGTGTCTGTCTTTCTTCTATTTGGGAATTTGATGTGCAGTAAAGCCTATGTGTGTAAGAATCACACGAATTCGAATGCATGTCGTGTTGGCGGCGGCTGAAAGTAAATTGCGTCCCGAGAAACAAGCAGGAGCTTTTCATTTAGTTCTGTGTGACATTGAATTGAATTGTTGTCATTCATTACATCACTTCCGCATTAATATTTTTATTGTCCGTCTAACTGATGAGCGTCATTAACCTTCCCATTGTAAAGCATACGCATCACATCGCATTCCGAGATAAAGCAAGCCTTCCAGAGCGGTAATAAAAGTGAAAACGTGCGAAGCGCAATTACGCACGTGAAGATTTCCAGAGTTGATTTCATCAATTACGCCCGATATTAAATAACATGCGAATCCTCAGCCAAGCGCAAGCGTGTCCCAGCATTGATGGGTTCGGAGATACCAAAGAGCTCGCTCGCTCGCTCGCTTAAAGTGACATTTTATAGATAAGAGCGCTGTGTGGCCGCCGCGAAGGCATTAATGATGCTGAGCGACAGCCCATGAGGAGATCCGAGAAATTACATGGAAATGCTCCCTCGATGGATGGATGCCGAACATGCGCTTTTAAGAAGACTTCACTTCTTTCTGATTATTCACCTGTCTCTTCAATTCTCTTATCGGATGAATTTAAAAATGTCAAAATTATTCGATTAGTCGCTCAAGTAGGTAGGAAGGTAGGGGCATAATAATTATACGCCTGCGTGGAAAATGAGTGGCTATCATAAGAGTTGAGACACTTTGAGAAACCAAGCCTGGGGTTATGTAGCCTTCGCTTGGCTTGTATCTTCAATTGCAGTCTTGCATTTTCACAGCTGCATTGCTCGTCTTATAATAACAAATGCAAATTTACTCGACCGCAAGCGAGCATCCATGCTACGCAACGCAAGACTAGAGTTAACATAACTTGAGTACCAGAGCTTGACCAAACCAGACGCTAGAGATATCCCTCTATCATTACATCACATAGGCAGTTAGTATTTAATATTGAAATATGCGCCACATTTCATGCCTTCTTGGACTAGGACTTACGAAGCACACGTGCGATAAATGTCACAAACATCCGTTAGATGCTAAGAAATTGTTGCATAAAATTGCAGTCGAACCAAGACTAGAAAGGGAGGAATGCTTGCAAATCAAACGAGGATTTAAATGCGGCATTCAATCGTCAACTAATTGAGCCATAATCCGATTGCCGCCTATGAAAATATGAGAATTGCCATCGCATCGCAAGCGATATCATCGCGGTGCGGTTTCATGCGAGTACATGCACAATAATGATAACACGCCGGTTTACGACGCGCGGTTCAGTAGCAGCCGGTCATCAGCATCCACATCCACACAGGAGGCGACCGCAATCCGTTTTGATTTATTAGTTTATCGAACGAGCCGGATGCATAATTCAGCGATGTCAATGCGAATAGCAATAGCAATTCGCGTTAAATGCAATGCTTGCAAGCAAGCGTCGTGTGTTCGTATGTGAATCCGAATCCGAATTCGCATTCTAGTTTCAAGTCTTGGGGAAGAAATCAACCAGCGCAAGCAAGACGTGAGTGAAGTGGCGCGTTGCGCTTTGTTATTTTAATTGAATGCGCACGCTTTCGCAATAGTGGATCGTAGTTGGCGGCAGCAATCAAAACGTCAATTTATCTCGAGCGCGCTTGAAACTTTACGCCTGCTCAATGTGGACCGATATTCTGGGTAGATATGGCACGACAAAATATCGAATGTGGTGGTGCAATTTCCATCTCATGTCCTACATGTAGTTCAATAGCGAATCTTAACTTGCCAACGAGGAAACCAGGTCAACAATTGTCTGAAATTTAGTTTAGTTACTGATGAGTTTGAAGGAGTTTGTTCGTCAACCAACTAAGGAAATCGCAAAGTGCATTGAAGTTATTGACGACGCGCAGTGGTTTTGGTCTTGCCTGCCTGCGCTTGAGCTGTTTGTGTTGTAATTCATCAAATACCAAAGTCAAAGTCCTTGTTCATCCAACTCTAACCACTGGTCATGTCGATACTGAAGGCAGGCAATTGGATCAATCGATGCGAACTAACAGAACTGCTGGACTGAACCTCTGCGAAGAAAAAGCAGCGCACAAACGGTGGTTGTAGTTGATTGCGTCGGATTTAAACGAATTGACCAGCAGTACTATAGCTAACGCGCAGTCAGTCAGTCAGTCAGTCAGCTTGGGCAAGGGAAACCCTTCTACACAGCACATGCGACTAACACTGTATGTACCCTAATAAAGTAGCAGCTTACAATGGCACTGAAAAAAGTCAATAAAACCTGTAGGCAACCAAACGAGCACGTTGGAGTTGGAGTCCTGGCGCAAACAACACAAATTAATGTTGCACATGTGCTGTTTTTCCACTGAAAACTGAACCGAGTAGAGTAGAACTGAGTAGAGTTGAGCATGAAACAACCATCCATAGCCGAGTACAGCAGAGAGCAGGCTGGTTCGAATTTATGCGCTAATTTATGTCTATTTTTATGATTAATGTGTGCAGGCTCTCGTGCATTGCATGCTTCGAACGGAATTGGACGGCATGCCCAACACAACACAACACAACGCGCGATACAATGCATGTTTGTGCATATCATACACGAATGTGAGCACCAACTGTGGTGCCCACTTCGAAAATATATCATTGGGCTGACGCCACGTATAATATATTATCAAACAGTAGGATAGATAGGGACGGGACGCCACAATATTATAGTGGATTTCGTTTCGTTTTTGTTTTATGCTGTCGTTGATACAAAAGTAATAGGAGCATAACTCATTCCTGCTTTGTTCTCTGCACTTCACAATGGTAATTAAGCATCATGTGACTCATTGATAAATTAAATCCACACTTGCTAGCAATTTCTCTTGTTAATTACCCATCTGTGTCTAGTCTGTTTGTATAATATTTGCATAGCCCATGGGCCAGCTGTTAAAGGCAACGAAGAATGAACAAACCATTCCATTACGCCACCTATAGCGTCACAAGTCGAGTTCGTAGGAAAGAAAATATAAACGTAAACGTGAAGACGAGGACGTGGTGTAACTTCGAATCCGACAAAATAAATAACAGTCAGGCATATTGTAATGACAAATGGTCTTTATATATTTTTAGTTCGGTCTTCAACGCGGTGCGCTGCTGGATCATCAACCGAAAACGTGATATGAAAATGCACACAAAAAAAGAAGTAGATGTGAAATGACTGAGTGATTCTCCTGGTGCTTTGCGTTGGTTTCAGTTCATTTCATTTTAGTTGCGTCTCTGCATGTGTAGATACAATGAAAATCATTTAAACCAACATATTTCCAAGCCATCATAAATCTAATTAACCCCGCGAACAAAATAACCTGTCAGATGATGGTAATAAATAATAACTCGTCACCGCTACGCATCGGGACGGACGAGGACGAGGATGTGTGAAAGAGGTTGAAGAAAACATGTTGAGCTCAAGCTTCCCCTCATAAACAGCACGTCACATCATGGACGTGATCGGTTAAGAGGGAAAATAAACGTGAACGTCTTGCCAATCAGCGTCTTGCGTCGCGCACCCAGGTGTTTAATTCATTACGGTTACATTAATGTCATAATCAATCGGCCAAGAATTCGCTCCTGCTGCGCTAGCAAGCAAACAACTTTTATTTTATTAATTAGTTGCTTTATTCTCATACAACAAAGACTGCATTACATTATATAATACATTCATTCCGGTGATGTGAAAACTGCTGCTCTTGCGCTTGCTTCTGAGCAAGTTTCTGCAAGTCAAACTCAAGTTAAGTCAGCGAGTGGAGTGTGTAATGCGATGCACACATTGTAACGTAATTCTGCATATCGGAAACCGCATGCAGGCGTCTTAATGATACACATTAAAATATTAGATAAAGGAGTCGCGAGTGCACGCAGTCATTATACTTATGTACTTATCTATATAGAACGAGTGAAGCGAAAGCGTATGCTTTGCTGCATTGTCTTGCATTCCCGTCTGTTTATTCTATAATATGCACATTAGTTTACTCTTTATATTAGCAAGCAAGCCTTTATCATTTGCGTTTTCCTCGAGCGGTATGCAGATGGTTACATCCTCGATATTATTATAAATGTTAATCCAACACAATATATAATCAGTTGCGTCCGTGTTATTGCGCATATGTCCTCATCACTCAGTGTACTCAGTGATAATGTAATGTGCATGCGTAATGCCAGGGTTTGCATGTATAATATGCAACCCAACCCATTCATAGCTTGCTTGATTGAAATTAAAGTTTTGCACGCACATATGGTCACCCTTCTTGATTTTCACTTGTCTTGCGCTGCGCACTCAGTGATCAATGACGAAGAGTAAAAGTGGTATCTATTCGTACTACTACTATGCAATTCATAATGTGTCATAAATAAACAGCAAACAAACAAACAGAAGGCGACATTACCATTAAATCCATGCATTTACATTGAATGGTGCGCGAAATCGCAGTGAAGATGTCGCTATCGGCCTGGCCTCTGTGTCTATGCCACGCTATGAATACATGAATACCCCATTTATATACGCAATGATAAATAACATTTATTATCAGCCAACTCATGAATATGGGAATCTGGGAGCTCGCCGGCCAGTTGGTTTCTTATTTGACTTTGTAGAGTTTGGAAATCCTTGGAGTATTGTTGTCTTTTGGGCTTTGATACAAATACAAGTGTCGCGACGCGTTTCGGCTCAGAAGGAAGGAGCCTGGGGATTCCGCGGTGCATTCATTCGCGGAGAAATGAGACGACAAACAATAGTTGAAGTCGAGACATGCTTATAACTCTCGAGGCTAATCTCGAGCAAAAAACTCATTTTTATCTCTTTGCATCCGAGTTTATACGTTTCTGCTCTGCATTGCTTTGTTCCTTCGCTTCCTTTACTGGAGTGAGTGCAGTCTCTATGGGAACTCGCTGTTATCAAGATGCATGCGTGTGTACAAGTATGTACATTCTTATTCTCATTCTCTTCTCATTTTTGTGGCTCTGCTCGCGCAAAACGCGACCAGGTAATAAATCGTTGCGTTATAATCGAAACGTGCGCCTCAATCAAACAAGTGCAGATTGTCGGGCGGTGATAATCCGTCGCCGATTTGCGAATGAGTCGTACGCCCTCCTTGATGATGATGAGTTGGAGAGAAGGAAGGAAACCAAACCAGTCCTGTCGACATCAATACTCTCAATATTGAGCAGCGTCCGACTGGCAAGCTTGTCAGTTCAATGGATCGATGGACAGCGAATGAATGGCCCCCGTCCAGTGCACTGATGGGTTGTTGGTTTTTGCGTGCGCGTGCTGCTGCTTCTTCTTGACGCGCCAGGTACTAATGAATTCCACCCGGGACCAGAGAGCCTGGGACGAAGAGGCATTAGCATGTTAATAGGAATCGCTCTCTTAATCGTCGAAACGAAGCCAAACCCAAACCCTTCTTCCTCTTGTAATTACAACGCGCGAGGAAAGAATGCAGTCAGCGTTGTGAAATTGGATCCAGCAAGCCTTCAGCTCAACTCAACTCCGGCTCCGATTGGAATTGGACAATGTCCCTGAGCGGTTATACCTTTGAGCGCTCCTTTGTCCGTGCCTGCTCTTCATCAATCAAATTCCCCGATCGTTTGATTTGGTCTCGTCTCGAGTGGAGTTTGGCTTTGGCTTGCGCTTGTGCTTCGAATTGCAGCAACATTTAAAGACAGCCGAGGGTTGTGCGCAATGCGCCCTTTGTGCAAAACACTTTGTGCTATGTCTGCCTAACTGACCGTACAGAATGTAATTTTCCTTCGGTTTGTGTCTGTGAGTCACTGCGTTTGGCTTGTTTTTCGAGGAGAATATTAGCTGCGAAAGACACAGACTGCACACATGTCTTGCCATCGCAATATGACACAAGGAAATCATTGCAAGCCTGCCTGCGTGGCTGGCTGGCAGTTTGCCAATTTAATAAAGTGAACAACAGCAGGCCCTGCTGCAAGATGGCAACATTGGGGATGAGGGTTTTTGTATGACAGGATGGGTAATTCAATGTATCAACAATCTCGGCGTGTTGGCGTTCAAGTGTTGACTTACACGTTGATCGAACGATATTTATGTCTATAGATGATGGCACTGTCAAAACGAGCAGAGCACAGTGCTGGCTGGCGGAAGGAAGACAAAGAATGAGCAGGAAAAAACACGTCGTCGGACGTTAAAGTTTGCACAGGACAAAAGCAAACTCTTTCGTCGCCAAAGTGAATTATCCTGGGGGACAGTCTGAGCTTGAGCCTGAGCCTGGCGCCGCTGTCACCTTGGCAACGACTAACTGGATTTCCCACTCGCTATTCCCTCCGGCCGGGTGCAAAACCCTCAGCCCTGCGAGCTGATTTACTAATGAAAACGAATGAACATGCGACACCACTCACTGATGGCGCTGTCCAAACCTGCAAGATGCATTTTTCACTGTTAGGGGGCTTTTATTAAGACCGACATATAAACATTTAAATGCAAACTCAACTCCTCGTTGCGGCTGAGAATGGGAGCATTGAAAGCGCAAGCAATAACAACGTGTGCCCATTGTGAGGTCCTCCGGCTTTGCTTGTTCTTCTGTTCCGTGCTTGCATTAGTTAGGTGTACCCATATATAAACGTGCGCGACTGACTGACTATGGGCATTGGCTTGGCAGTCAGAAGCAACAACAAGAAAAACAAGAAAACAGCAGCAACAGCAGTAAGAACAAAACAAGCCAGGAACACATGTCCTCTTTTGTGGAGTGTGCGAGGCCCCGACCAGTCGTAGTCCCCCTTTTGGTCGGCCCCGTTTGTACATAATTCCCATTAAATGTTAATGATACAACGGAATGTCACACAATTTAATGTAAACACACGTAAACGCACGGCTCACTGCTTACTTTTTGCTCAATTGTGCGTTCTGGCGAGCAAGTATTTAAGAATTTTGGATTCGATTCCAAAGCAAAAGCAAAGTAAAGTAAAGCGCTTGTAAGTACAGCTTGTTGGTCCAGTCGGTCGTAAATTTACGGACAAAGAGCGCCGCCGAGCAGAGTAAAAGCTTTCGCAGATGCTGGCTGGCTCGACTCTGCGAGGTCTCCTCGGGAATCCACTTCATCCCTTTCTGCCTGGTTATGCATGCACTCGCCAGGGCATATTCCAGCTCGCTTGACCTTTTTCGGGTGTGCTGTACGCCATTAACAATTCAAATGCTTGTTGGGACTAAAGGCTGACCGGAGACTGGGGACCGGGGACGCTAGGTATTAATAAAGCAAACGTATATGGATGTGCCACTTGTTAGGCCACTCTGCGGCTTGCCCAAAGCAATCCCCGATTCCATTCCATTATCTCGACATTAATATACAAAAAATCTCAATCGGGGTACAAACGAAACGAAATGCAACGCAACGAGCGCTTGACACCGCGTGGCCATGGCTACATTCCACTCGAATGCGTTCAAAGCAAACCGAAGCGCTCGCGCTGCGTATGATCAAAGCAAATCGTTTAACGAGTTTAACACGTTCGTACATCCATTCATTGTTCGCACTTTGTGTGTTTGTTGCTCATGTGTGCGGTTTGCTCGTCCTCGTCCTCCCACTCGCTGCGTTTGACACTGCGTTCTGTGTTGAGTCCTGTTCTATTCTGTTCTGGTTGCAATGCAAACGATATTCAGAGTGGAGTGGAACCATCAAAGGGATACACAAACAGACACTGTCTCGGGCCAACGAACCAACAATACGGAATTTATAGACAGATGTTTGTGGGCAATGTTTTCTCAAATATATCCATATTTCAAACTTGGATTTCACCTTCGAGCGATTTTCTATCACTGCTTGCCTGCGCTTGCTTGCTTTACTGCTTTGAATACACAAACCACCCACTCGTGCGCCCTTCGGCTCTACACAAATAACAAACAAACAAACAACAACTGAACGAAACCAAACCAAACCGAACCGATAATGAAGCCTCAACTGTGAGTGAGCTTGGAACCGGAGTGTAATTAATTTTCATTGATATTCAAACGGTCTGTATCCTAATCAGGCTTCTTTCTCCAAGCTTAATAAATACACAAGAAAAATACAGATTTCTCTTGGGTTTTTCTTATTCTTGGTATTCATTTCAAAGGATTCAAGTGGAAGGAAGATTCGAGGAGAATAAATAGTAGAGTAACAGGCGATTTGTAATTATGATAAATGAAATTGTTATTTTATCTAAGTGCGTTAAACTTGACTTCTCGAAGGTAGAACAATATAATTTATAGATTGGTTCGGTTGTTCGTTCTTGTGCTGCACTTGCAGGTTGTTTTTTATCATTGCCAATGCCATTATCATTACCATTCGGCAAGAACCGAAGAGGTATAATGTACGAGGCGTGCGCACAGCGATTGCGGATTGGATTCACGACGTGTTCACAAATTTGACCTCAATCGTCACGATTCCGCGCGAACAAAATGAAGAAGGAATCTCCCTGCCTTGCTCGTTCTTTTTGGATTTTATTGTGGTTTCAATATATCGAGCAAGCAAACATATCGCTGCGGAGATTGTTCGAGAAACCGCGCCAGCCAGCGTGTAATTAACATCGCATGAAAATATCGCGCATCATTTTATTTATATCAAGTGTAGGACCAGAGCCAGGACCGCAATTGCCATAGCAATTCACATGGAGTATCATGTGCATGAACTGCCGAGCATGCAGACATCTGGTAATGTCATCTACAAGTGCGCCATATAATGAACTAATGCATGCACATGCGAGTTGCGACAACTGCAGTTGCGGCAACTATTAGTTAGACAATAACTTGGCTGCGCCGCGCCGCGTTCTTCTCTACTGCGTGCTGTAATAATTTAATTGTTAGTTTTCGGCGAGCAACTCAATTCAACTAACAAAAGACACAAAAAGTGGCGAATCTCGCGCGGGTTTGCATAGTTTCACTGCGTTAATATACACTCGTGAGTGCACTAAGAATGGGTATCCCTCTGTAATACATCAGCCGGAAAGGGACGGGAAACAGAAATGTGCCACTTGAGTGTCTATAACTATTACATAATAGTTTCCGACTTCGCGGAGCTGAGCTGTCATTTGCAGCGAGTCTACAATTCACTTCACTTCTGGCTTCCATATCTATCTGCTTCTCAAATGTTGCTTTTGCTCCTGCTCCTGCTTCTGCTTTTGCCATACAAAGGGAAACTTAATTTCTAAAGCTCCTCTCTAACAATACCACTCGCTTCGCTCAATACTGTATTAAGTCGTTATGTATAACTGTTAAGAATTTCCAGAAATTAATTTCAATTTTGTTGTTTGTTGCAGTTCTCCTTTGACGGGCCGAACGGGGAGTCGATGTGCCTTCAAGGACCGGACTGTTTCATGGTGAGTTTTAATTCGAAACACGAATGATTTACCAATGCCAAAGGAAACCTCATTTATGTTGATAAACTGCTCGAATTTAACACTGAACAACTGAAGAAACCAGGGAAACCCGTGCGGCTTATTCCGGATGAAATTTAGCGCAATGGTAATTTATGGGGCATATTATAGGGTGCCCGGCGCGCAATTTATAACATGTTTTCGTTACCCCGCGAATGCACACTCATAAATACAGCGAGGGGATCACATGACGTGCCCGTCGGCTTCTCAATCTTGCTGAGCGTGCGTGCCCCCCAAAGCGAAAGCGAAAAAGAACGCAAAGACAATAATGGCCATTTGGTATTGAATATAAATTTATTTCAACGCGTTCTCAACTACTCTTTAACCGGGGGAAACGGACTTTCTTGCTTTGCTGGATTCCACCTTCTCTTCCTTCTGTTTTCTTTCGGCTTTCGGCCATATCTATTTTACTTTAATGCAATTTCCCAGTTTTATTGATCCGAAAAGCCTTCAACTCCCGCAGCACAGCGCACCACACATCCACCCACGAGGCAGGCTGATAAGAAGGAACACTGTAACTGTTTGGCATCGCATGCAACCGAGGAAACCGCGTCGGGAAAGTTCAGTACGTGCCTGAACTTGGCTTGGCTGTTGTAGAATTTGTTGTTGTTTTCCTGTTTCGATTTCTTCCAACGACCTGGCCATGGCGCACTGCATGCACAGCATCCAGAGATGTAGCATTTGGCACGTTTTCGCTTTATTTGCGCGGCGCGGATGCAGACGATGACAGTGCTGTTATCGCCTTCAGGACAATGTGTCCATTGTGCGTCGTGGCTATCTGCATGGGGTCAGGGCAACAACAGTCAGCAACTATGCTGAAGTGGCGAAGTCATTTCGCATCGTGTACTTACCTCCACAAGCGCGACTCGATGACGGCGGTGCTGTGTGTCGCTGGGCTCTTGGGTCAACAGCAACAATAAGCCTTGGCCTGGCGAGCAGCGCTTCCACTTCGGACTGCACAATATGGATTTATTGCCACATGATGTGGGTGGCAATTCTCGTGCCTTGCTGGTCTGTTCAAATCCCCGCTGCATACATGCAATCCGATGCACAACAAAACGCACGCCATCCACTCGCTCACAAGTCCCCAACAAACTGGAACGTAATGACCACGGAATGCGCACAAATCCCTGCGAACAAATCATTCCCCAGTCGATTGCCAATCATTCCATGAATATTCAATATCTTGATGCAATGCTGATGCAACTTTGCTCAACAACTTCCTTACGTTGATGTAATAACAGCAATAAAACTTTCCTCGTATTGAAACTTTACTTCTTCTTGGTGTCTTGTTCGCCCTTAAAATGCACCATAAAATTTCATGTTCAAAAGATTTATGTCCTTTCTCTGTATAGTGTACAGTGTATACTATTGTCAAAGGAAAATGCAATTGAACTGTTCATTGGGTTGCCAACTATCAAGGGGCTAATAAATTTTTATTGACTCTAATTAAACAGTTGCCTGGTCAATGCTTGCACAAATGTGACTGACTGACTGGCAATTGCTCTACATTTACGTTGGTCAGGCTTATTACCTGCAATTGCCTCACCTTCACGCTCTTCTTTTGCATTATACATTTATGGTCTTATGACCCGAATACTAAGAAGCATTAGAAGCTTTGACAAATTGATCGTAAACTAGGGTAAAGACGTCAGCACCCTGCAGCGTCTCGTCTCAGGGAGATTTTCCTTCGTTTCATTTGAGAAAAACCAATTAAACTGGGGGAGGTTTGTTTATGCTTTTTGCACATTTTCAATGGTTTCCTCAACTCCAGGGAAAACAAACAAGATTCCATGCTGAGCGCTCAGACCATAAATTCCTTTTAGTGCGGTAGCAGCTACGTATGCAGATTCCTGTATTGGGATGAAAAAATTTATGCGATGCATATTTTTGGCAAAAGCAAATAAATCAAGCAGGATACTGTCTGTTGTCGACTAAAGTGCATTGCATTTCAAGTTGTTGTTTCCATAACTCGAGTTGTTAGCATGTGTGTGCGGGGGAAACAGCCACTCAATTGAGTTATGTCAGGAATATTTTGTTTTGGCCATAAAAACGTCTACTTCTACTTCCATTTCTGCTGGTGTTGTCTATGTCTAGACTTTTTAGTATTCGTGATGCAAAACGACTTCTCGGCAATAAAACGACTGACTGGGTGCTCTGACGTTCAGATTTATTACGATCATCACTCGAACTCATATTGATGATGCCTGCAGTGCGATGCGATGCATTGAGGATGTGATGCTTCTTCAGCTCAGCTCGAGAGACAGCCCTTCAAATTGCTTGTTGCTCTTGGCTTTCAGCGTCGGTTGCTGCTGCACTAATAGGACGCGACGTTCAAGATATGCGTGCGAGTATTGCCCAGCCGAGTGTGTAATTAAATAAACGAATTTTCTTCCATCGCCGACCATCGCACACTGCATCTCGCCGAGCGTAAAAATGTGTGCGGAAAGCGGCAGCGTCATCATCATCGCCATCGCCATCGTGGGACGGAATTGCGAAAGGGAGATTACGCGTTGCTGTCCTTGCGTGTCCTAAGGATAATTTATCCTCTCGCGTGATACAGTCGCCCAAGACTTCAAGATAATACTCGTTCCGTTCGCCGCCACCCCTTATACTCTGATACCTTATCTGCTTCTGGTTTATTCCGTCGAATGAATATGTCGTAAACCACGACAACACGAACCCGAATGGGAATACGAATGTGAATGCGAACCCTATATTGTGCTGGGGCGCAACATAGTTTAATATAAAATTTGTTATCAACTTGCAAGCGCAAGGTTTTTCTTTCCTTTGGGTCGTAATATTTCATTGTGCTGTGCTTTGAAGAGGGTAGCGGGTGTTCATGAAGCTTGACGAAAATTAAAACTAAATTAAACCGAAAGGGAAGAAAAGTAAAATTAAGTGCTTTTTCGTTTTTTGCCCTGACTGACTTGACTAAGCTGCATGGCAATTAATCAAACTTCGCAATTTGCGTACAAACCACCCCCGACTTTGCCTTCTTCTGCTTCTTCAAGTCTTAATTCCAAGTCGCGTCTTAATCTTGTAATCATAAAGTGCGTTGAAGTTTCCTAACGCCTTGCTTTGCCTTGCCAGGGTGCTAATAACACTCGTCTCGAGCGATTTCCTTGTTTCTCTTAATGCGTAATGTAATGTTGGTACTGCCAACAGGAAAAAAGGAAAACCCTAGGGTGTGGTATAGTGGAGCTGTCGCAGCAGCAGGGAAAATGCGTAGGAGAAATGAGAAAGCGTCAAACGTAATGCAACACGACAATTTATTCATTGGCAAACTGTCGACCATTGTTACGTGTGCACCGCGAACACCGAGGGGTTTCTCTGGAAAATATCATGGAAATTCATCATTGGAAAAGCCTAACGACACTTTTTCTCGCTTTGCCGACAATGGCACAAGGAATTAATGCGCTTTTGATTAGAGGAACCTCCGGAAAATCTACGCTACAATTGCGGATGCATTTGTAAACGCGCGCTTGCGCTCATTTTTCAAGCGGCTGCACAAAGAACTAGTTGTTCCAAAAAAGCAATAAAGTCAAATTTGTGTTTTCTCCCATCCCAGAGCCGCCAGAGCAGAGCAAATAGACGATGACGACGCCGCTATGCGAGTCGTAAATTTGATTTACGACACTGTGCGTCGCGGAAGCTGCAATTTTGCCACATGAATTCGACTTTTCAGTAAGTTGGCGCGCCCGAAAAAGCGCCTCATGAATGGAAGAGAAACGCTTTCACTTGAATTGCTTTGCATAACGAAATCACGGCTTTTTTGGTCGCCTCTTTGAATGCGCTTCGTTGTTCAAGGTCTGGTTGTGCCTCATATTCACATCACTAAGGGGTGGATTTGGGCTTTTGCTTTACCAGCCATTCAACGATGTCAACTTTTGTCACAAACCAGGCTTTCTTTCGGGCTTTGGAGCCTGATATTATATTATAGTGTGTATAATCCCGGCGATGTGTGAAAATGAACGTCTCCTAGGATCTTCGGGCACACCTGGTCGCTTAATTCATCCATAGCGATAAACGTCTTTGAATTAAAATGCATTCGCCTATGAAATTGCTATAGACAACCAGATGCACGCACTTTTGGATGTTGATTGCGTACTGGGTATACACTTAGGGCTTAATTGCGGAGACAAATCACAGACATTGTGTGCAGAGATAAGAATGGTAATGTCGTAGGTAATGAAAAGCAAATCCATCATTCCTCTCACATTTGTCTTCTTCGCTTGCGTGACAATGCCGCATGAGGGCAATGAGTCGCTCAAAACAAACAACGCATGAAGAAACAATGAGGGTATTATTAAGTACATAGCTGGAAATTGAATTAAAAGACGCACAAACAATGCCAGATTCCAGGCTCTCATTAAGACCGATGCCTCGATGTCATTTGTCTACTTGACCATGAACTATAACATCGTCTTTCAGGCCACTGCGTGTCAGTATTAATTAGACGACTATTGCTTGATTGATTATCGTCGCTGCTCGCAAGTGATCTTATTCAGCTAGGAGTGTGCTCGTGCCCATACCCATGTCCGTGTCTAAGCGGATTGTCTAATTGAAATTACGTGTTCGTTCGAATTCGAAATTTTACATAAGCCTGGAACTCGTCATAAACTTTTCATATCCGTAATCCCTAAGTAAGTAAGCGGATTAGTGGATACGTTTGTCAGCTTCGTTTTTTGCTTAATTGGATTTCCATATTTGATAATCTTCTTCTTCTGCTGCTGCTGCTTTGATCGCCAACGAAGAATCAGTGAGGAAGTGGCCTTCACTGCGGTCAACCATCCTCTCGAAATCGAAATGAGAAAACCAACAAGAAAATTCATTCTGCTATGTTGTGTGCTGTTCCATTCGAAAATGAAAAATATCTACTCGTGTCTTCCTCACTTGTTCGAAAATACGAAGAGAAATGGCTATGCAATAATAGACAGTCGTGAGTTGGGAATTTGCTTTATACTGAGTGTACCTCGCTTTGGTCTATGATCAATCGAATCTGCGAAGATCCAGTCTGTCTGAAACTGCGGTGGATTCGATGCATTCATTCATTCAGTGTGTGCATGAGCAGTGCACTCGCTCGCTTCGTAAATTAAATAAAAGTGAAATTACAGTACCAAAGAATGATTACGGGAAGGTAGTGTTTAGTGATTTTATAACCTGGCTAATGATAGGCCAGGAGTTGGAGTTGCTGGCGCAGCAAGCGCGCAATATTCGCTCGGAAAGAGGCAAAGAGGGGAAAAACACATGCGAAGAATTATGGTTTGATATGTTGGCTCTTCTTGGATGCTAAAGCAATTCCTCAACTGCGAAACAACCGTATGGCTTGTTCCCTTCGTAGGTAGAAATTGCAACGAGAACGAGCTGCATGCAGACGTAAATCACACTGGGAAATTGGGAGTTCCACGTGCAGAATTACCAATAAAACCAACACGAGTGAAACTAGTAGTACATACTATTATGCAGTACAGCAACGCGCACAACATTAAAGTGTTTCTTTAATGCCAGCCAACAAAGAGTGAGTCTCGGCAAGAGCAGAGCATTTCTTTCGCATTTGCGACCAAAAGTCAGACAGACAACAATGACAATGCCTTATCAAGTCTTACATCGCGCATCGTCGCTTTACGCTTTCTTATTACCATTAAGCCAAAACGCGAGCATCGCTTGGTGAAAGGCGTTTCATTCGATTCGCTGCAAGACAAGACGAGCCAAGACGAAACGTGTGCAAAAAGCGCGTAACTTTTAAGGTTTTGTGTTACATTGAATGCGAAGACGAAGCGATTCTCGCGAGACGTCTCAAATCGTCATCAGAGTTTATCCCCCAACAACGCTGGCAACGCTTTGCTCTTGTGGAGCAAAGAGCGCGGTACGCTTAGGTAAATATACGTCTCAGATGCAGAATAATGAACGGGTCTTAATATTATACTCGCTTCGTGTCTGCTGCTTGCACTTGCGTTTGCGTTCGCGTTCCTTGAGTCTTTGTTGCTTTGCGAATCCCTCGCGAACCTTAACGCAAGACTGTGACCCGTGGGGAGAAGAGAACTCGCAGCAGTTGACTTTTCCGCAAGCATTGATGTTACCATTTTGTGCACCGAGCATGCATGAGTTGAACGTCTTCGTTCAAAGTAATGAACTGCAATTTATTTATATAATACAATGAGTGACTGAATAGATGAACGTCTTCTTCGTGCGTATAATTTCGCATTGTTGTTGTTGATGTTGAGTTTATACTAATGTTGTGTGTTCTTTATTGTTGCAGTGCTGGGAGAACTGCGAGTTACTGCAGTCCAACTTCCAAGTCTGGGGTGCAATGTGCGAGGAGAAAGAAATATGTGTAAGTGTTCCTTGCTTACTTACTTAGTAGTATGTATAGTTACTTGCGGGTCTATCTTATCCTAGTGTATTGTTTGCATAATTCGCAAGGAAGTACCCTTCCCGGCGCGCTGGCGAGATTAATGGCTTTAATTTAATATTGTACTCGCTATACAAGTGCGATTACACAACGCCGCGCGACTTCAGCCTCTGCTATGGCTGATACTCTATGTTCCTTCCAGATAAGGCACTAGCGCTCGCGCTATCGGTTGAATGTGTGTTTATTAACTCCAATTCAACGTGCCATTTAACAAAGAGCGACGTGTATTCTCTCGGATAAATGTAGAAGCTGCAGGCTGCAGCCGAGCTACTGAGCTTCCTCTTGCACGCGCTCCCATTAACTCGCGCCCAGAGTCAAGATAATAAAAGTTGGAAATAGGCCGATTAACAATCTTCTAAGAATTTGAATGGAAATGAAATTAAACCGTCGGCGGACGACATGCCATCTCGTGTTATTTCCCAATGCAGTTCATTCTCTTCCTTCACTCAAGTGTCATTCCTCCTCCAACCCAACCAACTTCTCGGTTTCCTAGAGAAATTAAATGAGATTTCTTGAGAATAAGTTCAGCTTCTATATCATCACTACTCTCGTATAATGGAATAGTGGCGATTTAAATCAAGCAAATTAAGAAACGAAACCCTCATAAAAAGTGTCACAAGCGTTCGGAATTTATGTCTCGTGAAAAACTTTGTTGCGTCTGCAGAATTTCGCGCTTATCGCGCAAATTCACGAATTCGTTTCACGCTGAAGGAAGGAGGGAGGACGGTTTTTAATCAAATTGAGTGACATTCGGCGAACCAACAACAGCTAAACTTTTCTGCATCAGGTTTATCATTATGGTTTGTTTCTGTCCACAGTTTCCGGGGTGCCAGGAAGCCTGTCGGTTCCACGCGGAAGCATCGACCCGCGCCCAGCAGACGCAGCCGGTCATCCACACCAAGGGCGAAGGCGTGATACGCGTGAACGGCGCGCTGGCCAAGTGGCCCCGGCCGTCCTCCGTCAGCCTGACGACGCCGCTGGTGTACGTGGTGATGCGGAAGAGCGCCAGTGGGCCTTGGCGACAGATCATCCAGACCCTGGACCTGACCACCCGCGTGCCCATCAATTCAGAGGGTGCCATGCTCCGTGTCCTCGTCGTTGACCCTCAGGGCTTGGTGACCATCTACAGCCCGGACGAAGTGAGCATCCGCGAGAACAAGAAACGCAAGAAGAGCATCAACACCGAGATCAAGGCGACCACGTCCAAGAGTGTTCAAGGCGACGCTGACGCGCCGTGGGTGCTGCGCGAGATCTCGCTCATCCATCAGAAGGTGCTCGTCATCGGCGAGATCGCCTGGGAGCCCAAGACCACGCATGGCGTCTACCTGGTGACCTGGGAGGTCGACGGCGGCGGCCTCAAAGGCAATCTCTTCACCGACTCGACATGCGTCACGCTTTCGCTCTGGCCTGACACCGTCTACCACATCCAAGTGGAGCTTGTCTCGCGCACGCCAGGCGTCGATAATCTCAAGTCCGAGATGATGGATCTAGACACGGGCCGCGCGCAGAAAGTGTCCACAGAAAGTCAAGAAGACTTGAACATCATCCCGGGGGAGAACCGCGAAGACGTCGATTTCAACTCCCCGTTGCTCTCAGTGCTTGTCAGTGCAGTAAAAGGCGAAAATGCGCGGCATAAATGGCACAATTCTGAGATAGTCTTAGGCACGTGCACTGCCATCCTGCTCTTCTCAATCATCCTGGCGCTCATTTTCTGGCGGTTCCGGCATTCGGGCGGCAATGCCATCGAGAACATGATCAGCGGATCGATGTCAATCCGCCGGCACAAACTCGTCGAGGACTTCACCGGATACTCAGGTAAATTATACACCGTGCTTATTAAAATATCGCTCGCTGCACGCATGTCACGCTATGCCGCATGTCGCTGACTGTCGTTGACTTCTTCTGCTCCTTCTTCTTGTTCGTCTTCACTATTACTCCACGAGTGCGTTCGTTCACTTCACGCAAACGACAGCACAGAATAGATAAAACTAAACACGCTTGCTCGCTGCACGCTATATAATATTGCAAGTAGTAGCTGGTAGCCTCGAATTAAACTTAAACGTACTTCAAGAAGCGGTTGAAGTACGCGGGCTACAGCTACAACCTTTTCTAACGGACCTTTTACGTGATCTAAAACTTCCGCGGTTTATGTCTTTCTCGTTATGCTTGACACACACGCTACTCTACTTGCTTAGTTGGTCTTCTGATTTGCCTTCAAGACAATATCAAAGTAATTACTTAGTTTCTTAAGGTATTTCTGGTTATTGCTGCAGGTTTCCAACCGATCATGACAGTTGTGGGGACGGTGAACGAGCGAACGACGGACGCATCTTCTTCAACGCCACCGTCGGTCCCGCAGGCGGCTTCCTGCGGCAGCAGCAACAGCAGTAGCATGCAGACGGACGCGCCTCCGACGCCGGACGTCGCCTTCTACGGCGTGCTCAGCCATCAGCCGGCGGGCGCGACGAGTGTCGTCGACAAGCACATGCAAAACGTTCAGGTGTGACGGCATAGCAGCGACTGCATAAAGCTATCATCGCCAGCCGACGAGACAGCCGACATCGACACTGACACCAGGATGCACCAGCAGCAACCACACCAACAGCAAAAGGAAGAGCACGAGCCGTAAAGCACGAACGTGTGTGCTGCACGAGAACGCAAAGCAAAGCAACGTAACAACACAACACGTAAAAAGTTCCTAAGTTATTAATATTTATATGTTTAAAATGAATACAAAGTGCGGACGTGCAGACGAACCGGCGTCAGGGATGGAAATGAGGACGCCGACGCTGGGTTATGGTGGTGTTTGAAGGAAAACTAGCACACAATGACCTGCTTGCTCGGCTCGATTCGTTGGATGCGCTGCGAATGCAAATGAAGAATAAGGTGCTAAAATTATCATTAAATGCGATGCGCGGCTGCGTGGTGTTTGCTCGAAGGAGGAGGACGGGAGATGGACGTTCTTGTATATGTGTATAAACCTAGTCTAATATCAAAATGTAATGCGGAATGATTCGGGTTCGTCTTGGATTTGAAGACGAATTCGAATACTTCAGCAAAGAAGCTGGAGAAAAGGAGGAAGAAGGAAGAAGGATGCGTTTTAAATTATGTACTTGTAAAGCTAACAAAAGTGTACAAAGTGTCGAGGACTAAATTAATTAAATGTAGATGGCGATATGATGCGAGATATGTACGTGTAATTATTATAAATATTCTATTTAATTAAACCCAAGACAGAACAGAGTATACTACCTATGCAAATAAAAATTTAAATATAAATTAAATCCAAATTCTTCGAAATGTAAAGTAACTTAACTAACTTCTTGCGCTGAATTAAACGTTAACGTTGATGAGGTTGAACTCTTAAGCAACTCAAACCGAGGAACTGAGGAGAGCTGAAGAACGAACAAACACAGCGAGAGTCAAAGAGTGCAGTCAGTGGGCAAGGAATTATGTATACTTTATAAATATGTTAATTAAATTAAAAAAAGCTGCGAGAAGAGAGGAATGACTTTGCGAAAGGGAATAAATAATTGATAAAAATACTCCTTACGGCATAATATATTATTATGATTATGGTTATTATTGTAAAAAGCGAGAAAACTAATGGTGCATTTCTTACACGTGTGCGTAAGAAAACTGAGAATAACTAAAGAACGAAAGAAAAGAGCCAGTACATATTGTAAGAAAATCAAATAAAAGTATGTATATATATTAACACACGACCGAAGCGAGCGATTTTCTCTCCTCCACGCTAGAACATCGGTATTTCCATTCGATATACTTGTCAATATTCGGACTGTAGATTGAAGTAGTCTGATTAATGTTTATATTAGTTAGCTTTCATAATTCAAATTGCGGCTGTGGCTCTTGCTTGCTCTGCTGCTTGTTTTTCGATCAAGGCTAATGCCATGCCGATGCAGCCGCAGAAGATGCTTGATGCTGATGATCATGATGGCTTGGCTTGAGTTGAGAGCCGCAGTCGCGAGGCGCACACGAGATTCATTCTTCTTCGGGCACGAAATATTATACATTATATACATGCATACAATATAAATACGAAACCCGTTCGTGCTGAGCTTGGCTTGCCTTGCCTTGCCTAGCTGCGCGCACTTGTGTGTGCATTGACCGATCACACGAATTATCGACACAAATTATTGATGCCAATCGCGCACGGAAGAGCGATCGGTGGAAGAAGATAAGAGACAACGCGTAATTGTGCGAGCATTGTGGTCGAGCGAAACACATGTGCGATTTTGTGATTTATTTATAAAAGAATACTTTAATGTTGTTTATATGATTATTATATTTGTATTGTTAAGTGGATTTTAGTTGTATTGACGATTGACTGACTCTTTCTTATATGGTTAGATCTAGGCTAAGATCTATCGCTGAAATGGGATTTCGTGTGCGCAGATGAAAATCAAGTTGAAATAACTTTCAATTCGAAGAAAATCAGAAGAAGAACTCGTCTCGTCTGACACTTTAAGACAACGTTTTTCATTGACAATGAGTTTTTATCCACCGTATTATTATTATCATTATTATTGTTCACTCATTTTACGTTTGCCTGTACATATTTACTTGTATTATATTTCTCAACTCACACTCACATAACTCTCTATTAATATCATATAAGTTATTTTTCTATTAAACATGGTCTTAGTCACCTCCATGGCTAAATGTACATAATAATATATAATTATTAATCGTGAAAGAATCCACTTGCTTTTTATTTGTGTCAGAGAACCAATAACCAACCAGGCATTTCCTTTAGTCTTCGACTTTGCCAAATTTTTTACCTCAAGTGAGCTGAATTCATAAATATTAAGCTGATGAAAGATTACGAGCTATTAGCGAACCTGTTATTTAAGGCTCGAGTCCTCGATGACTAAACTAAGTTGTTTATGAGCTTAAGGTTTAAAATATCTTAAAATCATGAGGTCTCAGAACAGCTTGACTTGAATTATTATATGGACGAAAAGATGATGGGAATATTTATTGAATTACTATGTATCTCAACGCGCTCAGCGTGGGTGCCATCCAGAATTAAATTCGACTCGCCGTGGAGTGTTATTAATTGCTATAATTATACAGAATGTGTCTTGGCGAACTGTGGCCTGTCGACTGCTCGTAGCTGCTTGTCTTCTGCTTTCAGCACGACGAACCAGCTTGGCACAATATGCAGTGCTGCTGCTGATATACATAGATTCCTCTCTGGAACACGTGCACGTGTAAGAAACAACTCTCATAAGAAGTTGCTAGACGTGCAAGGGCAACATGAGTTTGAGTCTCTTCCTTAAGAAGAAGGATGGCTTGGCGATAGCTGGATAGATATCGTGTTACGCAAACATGAGCCAAGTCGCCAAGCTCCACAAACACAAGGACGTCTGCAGATAGACAACTTCTTAGGCGTATGTGTATGTTTGGTGTCCATCTGGCCCTGTTGGTCCTAATCCCACGAGAGCGAATCCTAATCCCCATCTTTGACCATGACGTCACCGGCAGGCAACTCCTCAGCTCTCTCTGGGAACATTCAGCCGGAGGAGTAAACCGATAGTGCTCTCCAGAGGCGCATAACTCGAGGAGCTGCTAGGCATTAATGGATCTTGCAGGAAATGGCACAACATCAGGTTGCATTCCTATGCTGACGTCATCTTGTAAACCCCGTGTATGTATGTATGTATCTCTCACCCTTGCAACCCCCTGATGCAAAAAATCACCACTGAATATTGCAAATCGGGAAATCATCGAAATGCAATACGTGATCCTATCATCAAAGGCGAAGGGTTTGTAAAAAGGGCCATAGATCAAAATGTAATGGTGTGATAAAACGAGCGCGTATCTCATTACACTAAGATAAGTAGACACGGAGAAGCAGAATAAATATCGTATGCACGAGGAAGGGCAGGGAAGAAGCTGGAGGATAGGATATCTCATGACACTTAGCACCTACTATCACATCATTTTTTCACTTGCCAGGGAGTAGACTACCAAGGAGGGTGGACTTTTTCTGGCAGAACGTCTCAGCAGGAACGTGCGTTGCATTCATTATTAACATGCACACGCTCCTCGTTCCAGCTCACAGATTGGGTGCTGCGATCTAATCGCTCTTATTACTCCGTATAAAATATGGACTTGGAACTGATCGGACTTGCGCTGCACTGCACTGCACTGCACTGCATGCTCATATCATACGACCGATGCGGAAATGACCTGCGAGCACGGAACAAGGTGTATAACTCAATCGGCCCACGGTATACCTCGCACCGCCAAACAGATTACCATCGCTCTGGCTTGAGTTGCCCTGAGGAGTGCGCGAAAGATTTAAAAATTGTCCGCTACCAGCGTTCAGCTAATTAAGCAATTGTGTACATGCACTCTGCGTACCAGCTGTAAATCACCACGAAGACGTTACTTTACTTATGCTTGGCTATGACTTGTGATTATGAGAATGAGAAACCAGTTTGTGACTTGTTTGCGTCTTATAATTAGTAAATAATTTCACCGTTGTGTTCGTTTCTAACAAAAGCTAAGCAGAGCAGAAGAGAACAAAGAAATAAATGACTAAAATGATTAAACGTCAGAACAGAGCAAACACACATTGTTTGGGAAAAGTTGCTTGTGACGAAAATCGTCTTCTATCATCATCTTGCTTGTCTTGTCTTGCCAGGCACGGAAAACGTCAATTAAAGAATGAATGCGTCCATGTGTAAGTAAAGTGTGTGTGTTTTGTTTAATCAACAAACACAAAACTGCCGCCCGCAGTTCCATTCGTATTGATTCAGCAACAAACTAAATATGCGGTTTGCCTACGCGCATTATTCAATTAAATAATTAACGAATAGAAACGAACGTATGTAATTAATTGAGCGAAATTTCTCCATCCTGAGCCGCGCTGGGCTTGCTGCCTGACTGCAGGTCGCTCGCTCGTTTATAGCTTCATTGATGTCGGCTCTTGTACATGCCGCAAAATACCAAAGTATTCAGCGATAAGATCAAGACAGTTTATGTTTTAGTTCGCTTCTTCGCTCATTCGAGCGGCGCACTGCGTTGAATTATATGCCCGATGCACAATGCATTAATTAGTCTTTGAGGAATAAATCTATCGCGCAGGCGCAGGCGAATGCACGCTGCTGCATTGGCATTGTCAGAGATAAGAAGCGAACACAACAGTTACTTCTGTTTTAAATGTTACAAAGTGAAATTTCTTAGGGCGGGAGAAAACGCACATTTTTCTCAAAATCCTTAATAAATTATTCGCTTCTTTCTTTCCTTTACACATTGTGTTGAGATATCACGATAACAATCGGTCGATGCGATCAAAATCTACTTTACTTTACTTTACTTACCGATAGCAAAAAAGCCACCGCGCTGCGCTTTGTCTGTGGGTACTTTATTCTTATACTTATACTTATTCTTATTCTCTTGTCCTGTCTTGTCGTGTCTTGTGACGATGCGATGCGATGGTTAGTTTTTGTGCGTTGCGTTGTGTCGAGCGGATACTTAAACTAACCTAAACGAAACTAAGTTACTACTTGTCGCCCGTCGGGTTTTCCTCCGCTTTTTCTTCCCGTTCAGCGTGCATCCAGCAGAAGGTGTGCTTGCTTAATGATCGCGAACGCGTTTCCCACAAGATGTCAACTGCCTTCGTAATTCGTTCATTGCGTTTGCTGCTGCTGCTTCTTCCTTCTTCGGCGTCTTTTTGTCGGCGAGCACAAATCGTTAATCCATAAAATGCGATCTAAACTTTATACGTGCGTTGCGTCGGTTTCTTTAACCATGCGCAGCGCAGCCTTTGATTGCTAATCTGATGTGATTCTCAACGACAGGTAAATATTAATTGGCGCGCGCGACTTAATTTCAATCAATTACAACATTCAGAAACAATGTATCAAACTTGTCACGGAAATCATTGGTTATTCATCGATAAATTGGAACCAAGCGGCAAAATAAACACTTGTTTATTGTTATTGTATTTTGTCATTGTGTGAATAGGCACATTGCGTGTACTCATTCAACCGAATACAAATGTCTTGCTCCTTCTGGGTTGCCTTGAGGCATCGTTCCCAGTGGTTTGCTGGTAAGTGTTGTAAGATCTGCCCTTGTTCATTGAAGATGCCACTCTTTACTAACATACACTTGTTGAAGCAAATATTATTTGGGTTTGAGGGATCAGTCAAGTCGGCGTTGAGTTTTCGCTTGCAATCCTCGACCATCATCTCGTCATCTCGGCAGCGGAGGTAACGATCAGCCGCCTCGCAAGGAGGGAACTGGCTGGCTTCCTTGTGACACTTGATAGCGATGGCTCGTTCACTATGATGGATGTGTTTGAGGTTCAACTGGTCGTTTTCCGTAAAGATTTGCTCCTTGACCAAGTAGCACCTATTCAGGCATTTCAGGTTCGGATCATTGCGATTCTTCATGTCAATGTTTAATTCTTTAACGCAGACATTGAGCACGAAGTGCGACAGGCAACTATGGAAAGCATCAGCCCTTTCGCAGACTTCCATATGATTCACTTTGTTGTAGCAAAATTGCGTGGACTCTTTCGACTTTTCGTTGATATTTTTCGGAATAAGTTCAGCGTTTGCATCGAAGATTTTTTCTTTGATTAACGTGCATAGGTGAAAACACTTACCTTGAGAGGTAAGTTCTTTCTCACAATCCATACCCTGCAAGAATTCAAGTTTTACTTTAAAGTTAAAACATTTTAATTTATCATTTTTCTCACTAAAATACATGGCAAAAATGCGACTAACCATATTATAAAAATATTCATGTTGTTAACTGTTATAAATGAACTCTTTGCCTCTATATATATGCGAATATTTATGACAAAACATGTTTTTATTAATAACAATTTTGATCAATAAATTATTTTTAAATCTACGTGGGATGTGGTGATTTTTTAATTAAAATCTTCACTATAATGACATAATAATAATATAAAATATCGCATAACGCATAATAGAACTAATTTTAAACAAAACATGTTTTTTAAATATTCATTCATCTTAATACATAGCTCATTTTATTAAACGACCTTTGTATTATAAATTATTCCGTGTTTTTTGTGAAAATCTAAAAAGGAAAACGCTCCAAATGTCACCGTCCCTGCAGCGACCGCGGCGGTTTGTCGCCGATGCGAAGGCGTGCGCGGTAGGTCGACGGGTATTAGGATTAATCGGCTTCTTAATGCGTTCTGCGCGCTGCCGCTGCGCTGCTTTGTATTCATCAGCGTGGCTGAAGAAAGGAAAAGCGCTGTAGCTGGAATCCCGTTCGCTTTATACGGCATGGAAAAGCTTAAAATACTTTTCATCGCGCTGCGACGTTTGTTTAACGCTGCCTAATCGCCTTTTCGATGATTACTCCTCACTTCGCCTCTGCACTCTGCGCTTTGCTCTGGTTTGTTTGATTCAATAAAATCCCCATCCCAATATAAATCCTTTCGTGTTTATTTGGTCTGTCTTTTTGATTAGTCAATGCTTTCTGGCTTATCAATTTAACGACGCATTTTAATTACATGCATTTATTCAGTCAGTCTTGGGTCTGCTCTGTCATAAGTAAGCAAATATCCTAGAGAAATCATGTCGTAAGTATTTTAAAGTGGAGCCAATTCGGAGGATTATTTATTTGAACTATTAAAGCGACTTGAATAAACAACATGCCTCTGCACTTCTGTACAGCCATCGACTGGAATAACAAATACCAGCAATCATTCAGCTATCGGAATGCGCATTAAGACGTAATCCAGGCTGACACACGTTGACGAATATGCATGTGCATCGAGGCGCAGCTCAGCGCAGTGCAGCGCATCTTCACTCGGACGGAAATCGAAGGGCAAACACTCCACTGGAGAATAATACGCGTGCATAATTTAAAAGAAAGCAGACCAAGAAAGAGCAAGCACAAGCGGACGTGCTATCAGTGTATGGAAATTATGAAATAAGACATGATTATTGATGGCACGCATAAATCTAGTGCTATCAACGCTCCCGTTGACGGTTTCAATTACGATAAAAGAAGACATTAAGAGACGAGGCCCCTTTCAAGCCGTGCATTCAGTTGTTTCGTGTCGTTCCGTTTTCTGCTGTAGGATTTTAAAAGATTTTCTCTGTCTCATATATATTTCAATTTAGTTTCACATTAACTTAACTCTGTTTTCTTATGCTTCACTAACTCTTCTCTTGATGCTTCTTTCAGGCTTAGTTAACAGTAGCGGAAGCTACGTGTTCGAAGATAGGTGCTAATAGTACTTAACTAATAAGAATAACAAAACCTTCTTCAAGGAGACTAATTTTAGATTTTCTAATTATTCATCAGAGTACATATTCTAATTGCTAAGGCAATTTACTTTATATTAATAATTAAATTTCAATCAAAACATATTTCTTCAAGATTCTAAGTTGCATGGATACAATAATGATACTTATTAACCCTTTCACAAATGTTTAAAACATGTTTGTATAAATTATAACAAGCTAATTGTTTTTCTGTTAAATTTGCATTATCTGGTAAGTTGCCATTAATCTGAAGAGCACTCATCTTTACGTAATAACAATACAAAAAACACTTGTTATTAGGATGATGAGGATTATAGAGGCTTCCATTAAGACGTTTAACGCAATCGAGACGGGCGAACATCTCAAACTTACACCACAAATAGTTATTTGCTCGTCTGCATAAAGGATCGTGTTTGAAAGCATTGTAACAAGTGATTGAGTAGCTTCTTTCTTTTGCAGGAAGTGTACTTGGCTCAAGCTCTCCATTGGCTTTCCACAGTTTAGCTTTAATCAAAAAGCATTTATTTATACAGTCGGTATTGCCGTTTTGTACCATTTCTTTTCCGCAGTCGTCTTTATATTGGGCCACCAAACAGGTTATGAAATAGTTGGCTCTGTCGCAAGGTTCTAGATGGCTGCCATTTTCATAGCAAAATGCAGCGGTTTCTTCCTCCTCAACGCTGCCCTTTATCAACTCAGCTTCTTTGTTAAATACTCCCATCTTGAGGAGTTGACAGTGTTGGAAGCATCGGCTCGTTGTGTACTCATAGGTTAGCAGGTTAACTTTAAGTTCTTTAGCACATTCGACCTCTGCATCTTGCATTGACATATTTGTGCTCTAAAATTATGCAAATCAGATGACTAATTAGTAATTAATAACACTTACCTGTGCAAAACCACATTTTACTAATTTATAAACATTGATGGTTAAAAAAATGATAACAATTTTTATTTTTATACACATTTATGAAACCTGGTTCACGAACTGGTGCTAAATATTAAACAGGTCACTGATGAATGAATATTTAACATGTTATACTTACATAATGATAAAAAATTATTGTCAACCAAAATACAGTAATAAAATTTAATGTTAATTTTCAATTCATTTATTAAATTGCTAAAAGAATTTGCTTTATAATAACATTTAAATTAAAAGAAACTTACATTTCCTTAAGGTTTTTGAATCATACATTTATAATACTTATTAACTCTTTCACAAATGTTTAAAACGTCTTTGTATAACTTATAACACGTAACTTGTTTTTCTGTTAGGACTGCACCATCTTTGAACTTACCAGAAACCTCCAAAACCCCCATTTTCACATAATAACAATACAAAAAACACTTGTTATTAGGATCATCAGGATTATATAGATTTCCATGAAGAAATTTAACGCAATCTAAGCGGTTCTGCATTTCAAACATGCAATAAGAATAGTGATCTGCTCTTTTGCATAAAGACTCATGTTTGACTGCTTTGTAACAATCAATTGCGTAGGGTCTTTCTTTGGCACGAAGTGTTCCTGGCTCAAGCTCCCCATTGGCGTTCCAAACGTTTAGTTTAATTAAATAACATTTCTGTATACAGTCGGTAGTGCCGGTTTGTTCCATTTCTTTATTGCAGTCCTCCATATACTGTGTCACCAAACAGTTCAAGAAATAGTTAGCTCTGTCGCAAGCTTCGAGATGTCTCCCGTTTTCGTAGCAAAATTCAGCCGTTTTTTCCTCCTCAACACTGCCTTTTATCAACTCAGCATCTTTATTAAATATCCCCATCTTGGTGAATTGACAGTGTAGGAAGCATCTGCTGGATACGAACTCATAGGTGAGCAGGTCAACTTTAAGTTCCTGAGCGCATTCGATCTCTGCATCTTGAATTGACATATTTGTGCTCTAAAAATATGAGAATCAAATGACTAATTAGTAATTAATAATGACTACTACCTGTGCAAAACCACATTTTATGAATTTATTAACATTGATTGTTAAAAAAATTATAAAAATATTAATATTTTTCCACATTTATCAAAACTAAGCCTGAATTTAGTGATAAATATTAAACAGTTCACTGACGAATGAATATTTAAAATGTTATAGGTATGTATGTATGGACATGATGAACAAAAATAACTTAATTACAGAGCTTTAGAGAAGTTCTAAATTATTTAAATTAATTTCAAATTTATTTATTAAAAGATATAATAATTTACAGAATAGAAAAATATGAGGAATATATAATAATAATTGTTTAATGTAATTTAAATTGTATTCATTTATTATAATATGTATTAAACATTTTCAGGCTTTTGCCTACCTACGAGAGACACTTTTTGAATTCATTCATTCTATCACAAACGTGGTGCACATGCTTCACCGAATCAAAGCACGTATGCACTCGATCTGAGTGCTGTGATATTAATTCTCCTGTTTTGTCAACGATTTGTTTGCCCAACAAGTAGCAAAAATTAAGGCATCGGCTGTTTGGATCATGTGGATCGTCAAACCTTTTAATTTTGAGAATTCGTGCACACTCAACTAGAATGATTACATCATCTTTGCAGTGCAAGAATTGATTTGCTTTCTCACAAGAATCAATCCCTTTCGTCCTTTCAGCACATATTTCTGAAGCATGCACCTGAGATTGAAGAATCGCACCCGTATTAATTTTACCATCAGCAGTAAATACTTTTGCCTTAATTCCTAAGCATTTCGATATGCATTTGGAGTCTCCTTTCACCTCACCCATGCATTCTTTCTGATATTCAGCAGCCACACATTGAGTATAATACTTTGCACGAATACACGGCTCGAAGGTTTTTACTTCGTCGTAACAGTGCGTGGCACTTGCTTTCTGATAATCTTCTAAATTTTGAGTTTGCAACTCGCCTTTCTCATTGAACAGTCCAGTTTTCACATAGATGCAATGCTTCAGGCATTTACTGGCAGGACTGCTGTAGTTGTGAGTATCTGCGCCTAGTTCTTGAGCACATTTTGCTTCTGCTGGTCCCTGCGGTCCAAGCTAATAGAAAATTAAACAATTTTATAAAAGTAAGTAAGCATTAAGTATAAAAATCTTACCAATGCAAGAGAAAAACTACTCAATGATAACAAAAGAAATATAATATTCACGTTTGCCATGACTGCTAAAACTGAAGTAAATAAATTAAAAAGTGAGTCAAATCTCATTTTTATACCATTTTTTGTAATATTAATTTTAAGTTGTTATTGCATTACAAAATGAAAAATAAGCTGTTATTATGATGTGCATATTTATGAAAGTTTAATTTTATTACCACGATCGTAGAGGTAAAATTTAAATAAGTGAGGTTTAAGCATTAATTAATAAAAACACATCACTTCCTGGACGTTTTATGAGCCAACGAAGCAAGCATTGTTTGCTATTACAGCTGAAACTGTTTAAACTTATATTGGCTAACGTGAAATTAATTAATATTATTGTGATTTACGGCCGCTCTTTGCGTGTAACTCATGTCGGCCTCCAACGTAATGAATTGACCAATTATCGTTTTGTTTATTATGCAAATTTGCCATTCGTAGCGCAAATGCTCGCCAATGCGGCTTTTGTCGTTGAGTATATCACCCCGGAAAAAGTATGCCGCTAATGAGTGTTGTACCGTTGCAAGTCAGTTCATTCCTTGCTTGTCATTTGCATTTGATTAGAGACCAAATTTGGTCTCGCAAAGGTATTTCCGCGTGCAATTAATTCTCGAAGATTGAATAAATCATCTTGTTAGAGCGCCAAGTCAGCGAGTTGGCAATCAAAATCAAAATAGATTTATTGCCTTCGGGGGCAACTGCATCAAGCTGTAAACAAAATCAAGACAAACAAACTGCTCGTGCGCATGTGATTCGCATTTCAATGTGGTTCGCAATTTTAAAAATATGCCTGTTTGTTTCCTCCGCCTGCTGCATTCATCATAGCTCATTAACTTTTTTATGGCTCACGTATGATCTCAGAAATGCGCGAAGAATTTATTTCCGTCTTGTGTTTGTGTTTCGGCTTGGAAGAAACAAAGAAATCAAATATTTAACCAACTCTTCGCCAGCTGGAATCGGACTGAACGTGGACAATGTACGCCTCGTCGGGATAACCATTGAGGAAGTTATTACGCCTCGCCGAAGAATTCCAATTCATGGAATATTTTATGCGCACAAATATATCCAACAGATGTGCGAAAAGATCAATTGTGCCCCCACGTCCATGCGGATATAATCCGATGGAAATGGAATTTTGATCGAATTATAGCGCTTGTTTTCAATAAAAGTTTCATCTTTGAACTGCCCGATTCACACCCTCTGTGCCCCCTGCGCGCGCGGTTTAAATGTAAAATCGATGTGCGTTTGTATTGATGCTGGGTCCTTACAGACCAGAGCAGAGCAGAGCTGGGCTGGGGAGGATTAAAACACCCCAGAGATCAAATCAAGCGATGCGCGTCTGCTTTAATCTCTTGAACATCCAGCTCGCTGCTGCGACTTGTCAATTGAATTTTTTCTCTCCCGGATGGATTGCTCATTGGATGGATATCCGCGTGCCATGATTGCGTCCATGAAGTATCTATCAGTTATCGTGATTCATGCACCAGCTCATGTACATCGGCTCAGCGCATATCCCAGATACCCACTATATAGTATCTATCTACGAGTACCATGCGCAGAAACCAATAACAATCACAAATGTATTTTTCAGGGCCCACAGGGTCCATAATGAAATTACAGTGCAGTTTTAATTATTCTAGGACATTTACCATGCATAGTGAGTGTTAGTTAATTAGATAATGCACCGAGTGCACTGACAGTGACAACGAATATGCAGGGGCAGAGGGTGCCACTTGTGCAATTGCAATTGAACTTGCCCCAAATGGTCATCGGTATAATTATTGTATATGTAGCTCTCCCTGAAATGTTATTATTGCCTCTATTGTTCACCATGATATAATCAAATTGCCCCGATATTGGCCAAATCAAAATTATTGTTTCTGGTCTTCACCCCTTATTTCCCCAGCTACTACATGCTAGTAGGTATATCGGAAAAATATGAAAATAATTTTCCCCGAAGACAAAGGTACGCTTGCGCTTGGGCTTTCATCATGACGAACGGAATAAATGATGATTGAAAGGGCACGGACACGTATGTACAAAAAGCCGATACGTGCCCGGTTTGTGTGTGCTGCAATTACATTGTGGGCATGCAAGGGGCGCAAGGCATTACGTGATGGCGAGCAATTATGCGCACGATCGTTAGTCTATCGATGAACGCACATCTGGCAATGATAACAATTCCGAAAATGAGCAAGCGCAAGCTTATCAGACCCACCATATCACATCCACCACATTTTTCCTGCCATTCGTTTATGATTGGCTTCCACACTTCGGCGGGGACCTGTTTGATGTCGTGAATTAAGTTCCCAGGGTGAAGATTGCCTTACTTCATTTCTCAGACACTTCGCTTCCTGGATGCAAAGTCATAAATCAGGATGTTTCACATTCTTGCCTGGCTTCCCCCATTCCAGGGCATTGCGCCCTTTGTACAAAAAATAACTATACCTCCACATGATGTGTCAATTCATCTCTTTTGTGAATTCTTGGCATTCCTGCAACTCATACTCTGGAACTGGCAGATTTAATGATGATTTCCATTTCACTACGTTTCATTTCATTTCATTTCGTTTCAGCTTCCGGCTGAATACATCAGAGACTCTCAGAGAGACTGAGACCTAGTCCCCCATTTAGATATGAAACACTGGGCTTGATCATAGTCATTCTAGTGGTAAATGATGATTACAAACCGCATTTGCGCTTGCTATGGTTGGGCAAGGGTTGGTTGGTTAGGCTGGTTTGGTTTGGTTTATGTAATGCATCCATGTGCATAAGTCAGGTTTAAATGCAAGAGGTGTTTCCGGCGCTAACGTTGATGCTGCACCTCGAGCGATGCCGGGGCTGGCAGCACTAATGAGCGGGGTGGACGGCCGACTACGCGTCTCTACTCCACGCTAGTCTAGTCATAACCCAATTAGTCCCGCAAAACATGTGTATACTAGCCCACCGAAACCTTAACTTGCTTTGCGGCGGGCATACCCATAAAACAACCGATGCGGAGGATGCACTTGTTCGCCTTGTTTTCGTTCACGTCTCCACATCCCAAGCCAAGTTGAACTATTTAATAAGTCATTAGTGAGTGACCCCTTTCTGGGCGGATTATTTTTGCCCATTTAACAGTAGCGGAAACGTTTTATGTCTTGCCGTCGCTTATATGTGTTTAATAATAATGTTAGCCGGACTTCTTGTGCGCGGTCTGTTTGAGCCTCAAGCTGGAAAGACTTAACCTGACTAAACTGCATCATAGAACTGCCGCACTCTACCGCGGATCAAAGCAACGGCTCTCGGATGTTATTAAATCAGTTTTACTTGTATTAGCTCAGAGTATAAGTGCTCATAAATTATTAATATTATCGGTAATAAAGTCGATGGTACGCATGTGCAGTTGCTCCGGGGTCACCTTCACAACTTGCGTAAAGTTTTAATCCCACTGATTCAAAGTCAACAAACATACTGTCACCTTAAGTACAAGCCCAAGAAGTCACCCCTCAAAACAAGTCGGAATTTCAAGCGTAGGTGAAATATGATGCTCTAAGAAAACAGCGATTACGCATTTGGCCGCAAAGGGCCGGGCATCCATCAGCATTGATGGGTTTAGCATGAAGTGCATAAAGCCACCAAATCCGTAGGGTTTATCCCATAGATATTCAAAGGCGGCTAACGCATCAAAACGTACAAAAGTGCTGTTATTGCGGACGATTTGAGGGCACTCCAGGGACATCACAGGTTACTGTGATGCAAGACCCAACCGCAATAGGCGTGACACAGAATGATTGCATTTTTCCCCTTTGCAGGCAAAACGCATATTTGACACTTTTACACCACTCGGAATAATGGGCTTCTCTGGTCACTAGGCTTAAGAATGTAATAAAATTAACAAGAAATGCTCTCAGCCCCTCTGAAGTCAGTCAATCACAGGTAGAAATGCCGTTTCGTCTGATGGGTACTTATCGGCTCCTTATGTACCAACATTTCAGAATAACAGCGCAGTCGTAAATTGTCAGCACTATTGTGATGCAGGATGGATTCAATAAATGTGATGCAATGAGCCTCTCAGCACATACATTGTTGGGCTTGGGGCGCATCGCATCGCATCACATCGCAGAGTGGCAACGACCCTCGATCTAATTAAAGTTTCACATCATAAATTCGACACCCTTGGAACAAAGGCGGTGACGCAAGTTAATTATAAGTATGAAGTGGCGTACGCCGCAGCACGGCACTCGCTTTTGTCTTGTTTTCTTATGAAAATTACGATCGAACGAGATGGAGATGGGCTTCTGCCCCGAGCGCACGTATGTACGGATCGTGGATGAACTTTCGAAATTACTTGACCCAAATATGCGTTTATACGCTCGACGCGCAGGATTTTACGACGGCTGGGCTACGATCTATCATCATCATCCGAACGCTGTGCTGCGCTGCGCTGGTGTACACACGAATTTATATACAATCTGAAGTGAAGTGAAGCACGAGGGAGGCTGGTGTGCTGCTCTTACTTTGCATGGGGTGCTGGTGTTGGTGCCGAAATTTAAATGCAAAACTGCTTGCTTGGAAAACACGTGTGATATCCATTTGGCTGCAAACTTTCGGACGTGAAATGATGGAGTGCAGCTTGATGTTGATGAAATAACACAACGACACAACAGAGATTATTGTGCTCGGCACGTAAAAATCCCTCGCTGCCTGGTAGGTGATGAGGAAGACAGATGCGGCTAAGGGTGACCATTGAACAGGACGTAGCTGTCAAAACAAGCATTCGCGCAGGAAATGAATTCCCAAATGCACATGCGTACAAAGATATCCACATACAGTTGACAATTACGCGTTGAAAACTTACTAAAAATACAAACTCTGTCCGAAACTGGTCGGAGCCGGGGGATTGAGTCGAATGCCAGTTGGAGCATGAGCATGAATTCTGCTTTTCTGCGCGCTGAACAAATATTGAATAAAACACGTTCGTTCGTTCGGCTCCTGGATGCATTCCATGCCGTGCATGCTGATTTATGGCATGCACGTGTCGAAGAAGAATGAATGCATCGCGTTTGAATAACCAATTCCCAAACGCCAGGCAGGAAGTCTAACTCTGACTGGAAAAAAGACAAAGCGCAAAGTCCGGAAAAAGACAAATCCCAGTCGGACAGACGGACGGCTGGATGCATTTACACAATCCTTTTCTATCCGTGCAAAGTTTCGTCCGAGCAGCTGCCGCTTTCGCACATTCTGTTTATTTTACATTAAAACTTGATTGCTCGAGATCCCTAGGACGACGGACGAGGACGTAACAAACAGTCACGGCCCGGCCCGGTCCGGCTTTTGCCGTTCCGATAAATGAGGTACATTAATTTCGTGAAATAAAACATACAAGTTTATTGTTGTTTTTACGACTTTGATGGGGTCCTCAGCAACGTACAACAACAAAATACAAGACAACAACCACCCCGAGGTCGAGCATCCTCGAGAAGGAATTGAATTGAGACATGATAGGTGCCCCCCTGCAGATTTGCATATAGATGCTGTGTGCCCACTGCTAATAATGTTATAATTTATATGCATTTTGTTTTTCGTGCGCTCGAACAACATGTAGTGTGCGCGGATCGTAAACCGCGTGCAACTTGAACTTACAGAAGACGCGAAGACCCCATTTTGTACACCCACATGCCTGCAAGTGGGAACTTGATATATGCGTACAATCCCTGGCTTAATATGCAGACTTGTCCCTATGCATGTACGTCATCATGTGCACTACAATACGCAATAGTTTATTGTGCAAATGGGGGAGCCACCATTCCTGCAGAGCAAAGTAGAAAGATGCTGGAGGTGAAAACTGGCTGAGTTTGCATACTGAAGGGGCGCTGACGTCGGCCTATAAATTGCCTTGTTGCCTAACAAAAGGTAATTTCTTGAAGATGCGTAGGGGGCTGGCTCACTATAAACGTTCCCTTCTGCCGCTTGTTTTGCAACTTTGTGCAACACATGCGTGGAGCTTTCCCTCTTATATGAGTTTTTTAAAGTGAAAATAAGACAAAAATGTATGAATTTCAGCTGACTAAACAGTTTTCTTCATTTTTGTAATAGAAAAGATTCGAGCTGGCGCTATCTGTACTGCAGCTGCCAGAGGGCATTATTTGTGACGGAAGTAATAGTGCCTTTGGGAAAAATCGCCAGCCACAAACGCTTAAAATTCCATTCACAGCCGGAGAACGACACGCAATATCAGTAATTGTTATACGCTCGCTGGGTTCTTCCTTCCGGGGCGCCTCTAATATAAGATCATCATAAGCTTTACGCGGGGACTTTATCTCGACCCACCCGGGAAGGCAAATTGAATTTAACTGATGAACATGATTTTTACACCCGAGAGCAACCAAGGTCTCAATTACTCTGAAGAAGCTTTTTCGTGGCAAGCGTGTCCTTGATCCACACATCGACCGAAGGGTGTCTGAAGAGATAACCGAAATCGGGTTCAAGTCGCATCGCGCTTTGTATGTATCGGTGCACATGGTTCTTTTGATCCCGGTATTTGCGGAGCGCGCTCCTCAAGCATGCACAAACGCGTCCGCGATTCAAATGTCGCTCCTTCGCCGACTTCCGCTTCAGTACACGCGCCGGCACGTAATTGCTTTCTTGTCCCGCGGCTACGTGCTTCTACCTTGCCTTAAATAAGTATACTTTTCCTCAACTCATCTCAGAGGGTGAGAGACCAACCTCAACTTCAAGGCGCCCGAGTGGATTTCGTCCTTCTTTGTTCCTGTATTTCGTTACGTTCGTTGTGTTTGCAAGGAAAACTGCACCTAAGGTTAAAGAGCTATATCACGAGCGGGGGTAACAAATTTACCGGAAGAATCTATCAGCAGGAGGGTGCCTGAAGACCAACCATTATTGGCTGTATGTCGGTATCTAATTACTCTCGATTGTAGCCAACTTCTTATACAAACATTGACTATAAACACAATAAAATGTCTCGCAAGTCGGCGCCCTCGCACTATTTGCAATTAAATTCAACCAAAAATTCCTCAAATACTAGTTCTCGGTGATGCTCTGCAAGAACCTCCGCCTTAGGCGTCGTTTGCAATTTTGCATGCATCCCTCCATCATTTCCCTTCTCTATTACGTATTATAGTCGTAATAACGACTTGCGTTACCAGGCGTAGATATTCATACCGATTGAGGCCGATCGTGAGTGAATTATTTTCCGGCATTTTGCGCGATTTCATACGCAAATGAGCACAAACAAAGGGGTGCACCGTTACACTAGCGACTGCCGACTTCTCGCCGGAAAGCACGCCGCGTTGCGAGAGTGAAGTTATGATAGACATTAGTCGCTTGCTAATTGTTTATACATGCCTGGGATAATAGTTTTCCACAGCAGGCAGGAAATTGCATGCATTTCCACTGAATTATTGATTGATATTAGCAGGAATTACAGGAAACTGCATACTCGTCGTCGCGTTGCGAATTCGATTGTGATTTAAAAGTTGTACAACTTTCTAACACCACCATCATCGCGAAAGATGCGAGCTGTAAGTTTCCAGCATTCATAACATAAGCGGCATTATAAATGTATAAACGTTGGAAAACAGTTAATTTCTCGCATAAATAATGCATGCGAATGCAAATTTTCGTCTGCGCATTGTGCACGTACACGCAGAAAATATAATATTGCCGAGTTGGATGCAGGAGAACCACTCTTGCCGTATTCACATAAGGAAACAGCGAAGCAAAGCAAGGTAAGATTCGTTCTAGTAGGCACAAGTTGTTTAACTACTTATTCTTCTTCTTGTGGTTCAAGTGTTGTGGCAATATTTGAACCGTCTTTCTTCGTGCGTATTTCTTCATTAGTGCCTCATCGGCGGTGCGTTTTCCGCCAGCGGAAAAGTATGCTAATTACTTCATTGTACCTGAGGATGTGATATTAAAAGAGTTAGTTGCCTTTCGCTTTGCGTTTGAGTGCTTTATGCTAATTTCACCTGGTTTCTTGTTTCTTCATTTTCTTTATTTTAAGATTTATAGCCATTTTTCTATTCGGGCAAAATAAAGTTATTTATAATTTAATGACAGCGCATTTTAATTACTACGAAATTAAACAAACATACTTATACTCAAGACGCTGCAGCACTGCAATGCGCTGTGCTGTGAATCCTCGAATAAAACGTGTATAAATTGTACGAGGAAATGGCCCAAGACGCGATACTTCTGCATACAATTTACGTGCTGATGTTATGTAAATATCGTTAATTTCCCATCTCCTCAGCAATGCCATGCCTCATTTCTGGTAACCTAAGTAAGCTTTGCACTCACACTCGCATTCGCATTCGCTTTCGTTTTGTATTTCTATTCGTTTTCGCACTTCTTCTTCTATCTTTTCCATTTCGGTCGTCATTTCATTGCGTTCATTACTTATGACTTGTTACGTATCATTTATTTTGATTCATTTTAGACTCTTAAATGTGGTGTGGTGTGTGCGTATGCAAATATAATTTCCTTTCATTTTACTGGAAGTTTAATTATTTCTCTAACGAATTGCCCGGTAATCGGTATCTCGTAATCTATGCGACAACGTTAATGGATTAAAGATCCTAGGAAATATCATTCTGCATTGCAAATGTGGAATAAATGCAACCTGTAAACTATTAGGTATAGGTATATCTCAGAATAATCTTCTTCTTCTGGCGCTTGAGTTTGCATAGCTTGGTGCTTATTTATTTAGTTATTTATAAGCAATTAATGTGTTTATTTACGTTAACTTTCTGTATAATTACGTCTGGGATATTTACATACGCCGGTCGCACTTTTTGCTCCAAGATGATTGCAAGTCAATGAGGAAGAAAATCCAATAACTTTACTCGGATCTAATGAAGCGCGCTGACGCTGATTACGCGCTGATAACGGCGTTATGAACTTGTTTAATGGCAGTCTATTACACGCATAAGTCGTCTGCAAATTGGTTAATTTCTTCGCATACCTACCCATGGCGAGACAATGTGTATGACGTTTAATGAGCTTATCATGTTTACGATTTAATTACTCGCTACCTGCCTTGACCTTTATCTTCATTTATCGCCAAACGCGTTCATAAACTACGACTGAATGTTGATTTCACGAGTTGTTAAATTATTGCATAATCATAATGTCTTCTTTCCTGCGAGTGCCGCTCTCATTAGCGCACAAATGAAATGAAATGCAATGAACAAATACAACACGTGATTTTCGTAAATATCATAGGACTGTAGACGAGATGAGAGCTGAATGTGTCTATGGTTTCAGAGAGAAATAAATCAGAATGCTAATGAAACATTAAATTTAAATGTCAGACATTTGCTCGCGTTACAGTATTGCAATCATTCTATTTCTATTTCTATTCGTGGCAAATATTGTACGAGAACATGATATGATTCATGATCCACACACGAGCGAAAGAGCGAAAGAATGAGGGAAATTAATTAATGTATGTAACTGTTTTCAATTTGTATTTAATTACAAACGCTGTGTTTGAGTTCCTCTTTGGTAATTTAAACATTACGATATCACGTATCATTATTATATCATTTCCAATTTGTTGCTAACTTTCATATTATATTTGGGAGTTCAAATCGTATAAATGCTCATTTATGTGGAATATTAATTCATGTTTTTGTATGTAGTCTTCGTGCCTCTTTTGTTTACTTTGGATTGAACGAATTAAAACCTTGCAGTTTTCATGATTGTTTTCAATTCACTTCCTGTTGGTAAGTATAGGAACGTACATAAATAGTAAATGCGAATTGAATTCACGTTAAAAAACGAATATAAAAAGCGAAGAAAATAATAAAAAAAATCATGAGAATGTGTACATATGCCACCCATGTGGCAATGGCAATTAATAATGAACGATATGAACATGAACGCATATAATATTCATGCGTGGCATGCATATTTATACTCGGCTCGGCGAGCACCAAGGGCACTACTGTAGTATTTGTTTTGTCTTGGCGCTGGTGCCTTGTAGTTTATAATTTTGTCATTTAAATCTTTCATTTCTGCACTTCGGCGTCCTATGGCATAGAGACGTACTAGCAATTATTAGTAATATAAACAAAGTACTTGTTTTGAAACAAGATTTAATACAAAGTAGCTGTATTGAATCGAAATGACTAAGCTGGCATTATTTACTAAACTTTCCTAATGGGAAAACAAAGATACTTTGTTTTCCATCAGGAAATGCGCATGAATTCCAATTGGATTTATAAATACAATACTGGCGTGCGCTCCCTGGCGGTGACGTTTCAACACGCATTTTTACTTTTAAAGTTAGGTTATGCGTACCTAGTCATTCCGGTCGTATCGTGGTTAATAAATTAAATATTTATAAACAATTTGGCAGAATAATTAGTTGATAGTGAATGAACAAGTGCCCAGGAACCTTAGTGTGTGTCTTTCAAAATAACAATTTGTGCGTTCGTGGAGTGAGTGTCGAATCTCAGGATGGAGAAAAGTCCGAGGTCTGCAAACGGTAAGTTAAAAGGCTATGAAGTAACTAATTACTAGTGGATTTGCCGTTTATTACATGCATACATAACCTTAGGTGCAAACATTACATTGTAAGAGCCAAACCCATATATGACAAAGAGCCCCCTGAAAGTTTGGAAGATTTGATGTTGAGCCCCCACTAGGACGAAAGCAGTTGGTTGTGTCAGGCAAATAGTTAATAAAGGATTGAAATACCCAGGCCTTGACGGGTCTAGTACTTGTAGGCAAGTTTAAGAAGCAACTTTAACGCTTATTAAATATTAAATTTCGGTGGCTGCGAAGCACCAGGAAAGAGAACACTAACACGCACTCCAAGATGGCATTGCAATGCGGGTTGTGCTGACGGCACATCATTAAATGATTAATTGCTGACGCATTTGCGCTTGCGCTTGCTCACGATCATTATGCCCTCGTTGGAGGTGCTTATTGAAACCAACAGTAGTTTGTCGCCGGCAACTTCTTGCAAACTTTTCAAATTTAATTGCAACTAATAACCTCAAACTTTAATGCGCTTCCAATTTGTTGCTGCCTTCTTTAATTTCAATAAGTTTGCGTCAACTTTTCCATCCAACGCCTTTGAATAAATGATGCGATGAGAGGAATTTAATAGTTAAAGCTTACTTACATCACCTTGGCTTGTGCAGAAGCACTTACTGTATGCTCGTGTGCGAAGAATGTAGTTAATTTTTCAAAAAGTTTACGGTACATCAACAGCCATCGCGGGTGAATGATGGACTTGATTGCCGATTGAATTATTGCTGTATAATTGACAGACTTATCAATTATCGGCAAATGGAGCGAATAAAACATGCAGCCATTGTGTATTGTCCAACGATTCGTTTCTCAACGGGCCGGGCAATGGTTTTCTTGCGCGCGCGCGCTTCTAGCATCCGTTGAGCCATATAAACGTCAATATAATATTTTACAACTGATATATTATGAATGTACATGCTCCATGTTCCAGCTTCCACTTCCACAGTACGTTGCGAAAGTGGAAATGATAAAGTGCTTTCTGCATATGAAGCGCACCAAATCAAATCAAAGCAAACAAGGCAAGCTGTATATAGAATTCAATGAAAAATTGTTTTCGCTCAGATTATATTCGTAACTTATGCGATTGCAAGCTGATGAAAGGCATTTGAATGCGCTATGTTTTGCGCTGGTCGCACTCAATTCCACCTGATATATAAATCATCCAAACCAGTGGTGGTCAACCTTTTTTTCTACGCGGGCCACATTGGTTACAGCTATATATTCAGAGGGCCAAAATCTATCTATAATACTCGTACATGCCGCATGCGGCCCACGGGCCTCGAGTTGGCAGAATATTTGTTCTTACCTAATCATCTACTGTTTTATCGAATTTAATTATTAAGTTATTCACAATTTTATTAAAATTCACATCCTACTTGAGATAAACTAACAAAACATGAAAGGGAATCGCCAGATAAGAGCGCGCGACACGCGCAGCATAATAAAATTGATACAACTTCATTGCTTCGCATCGCATCGCATCGTCAGTGGGACACCACTCGCGGCGGGTACACCACGTCTCGCGGCCGGTACGTGCGCGGCTCAGAGGTGACATCAGCTTCTCGGGCTTCTTCTCAAGAAAGCTACCTGGAATTGAAATGTACGGTGTGGTGCGGTGCATTGTACGAGATGCGTCAGATAGGCAAAAGCCTGAGGTTACGTGGTCAAAGAAAGACGATTTCTTCTTGTTTCTCCTAATATCTCCTCGGCCTATTGTGCCGTGCCTGTGCTTCTTTATTTCTTCCCTTTTTGGATGCTTTGCGAATACTAATATAAAAATATTTATATTAATTCGTTATTTTAAAAACTCTAAAAGAAAAAAAGAAGTTTCTTCATTTTTATTCTGTAAAGTTTCCTGTTCTGAAGTTTGTGTTTTAATGAAGTTTTTATTTTATTAGAACAAAGACCCTGGGTGTGTCGATGCACTTTCTCAACGTACGATACATTAGCTTGCCATTCGCGCCATTTCTTTCCGTCGAGCGGCGACCAAACGAGGAGAAAACTACCCCGTCCCGTCGCCAGACTGATTTATTATTCATTTACAAAGTTCTTGGTGCATTACTCTCGGAGAAAAAATATCCTTGCCACATATTATCTGCATGCATATGTAGCTAAGATCCTTTCTTCGCTAGCGCCACGTTTATGGCTATTTCATGAGCAATTCGTCTGCATTATGCGCACGCCTTTTACTCTCCCACATTTCTTCACATTTTCATTGATTTATGCCAATTTTATTATCATTTGCATTTAACTTAGTGATTTTTGACATTATTAAGAGACAAGGCCAATCCCAAACGAAATTTATTGACAGACCCGCTCGTACTTTAAACAATTTCGCACAATCAACATGCATCTTGTTGTTTAACGCTAATTTGTCGAGCGGTGCGCGTTCACGGACGGTCGAGAGCCAGCACATCGGGAGCAGCAGCAGCAACAACAACAACAACATCCCAAAAAGCGCCGGCCGGCCGGAGGGACGCAAGATTTATGACGGCGGAATGCGGTCGGCCGTCCACTCGTCTTTGGCCCAAGACCAGACGCGGAGGAATCGTTCGTGTGGCTCGCCATTAATTGAACGGCGCGCGTATATTCTACCAATTAAAACAGACCAGCGCCAGCACCAGAACCAGCCGCCAGTCGATATGTAAATAAAAGAACTCCACTTGTTTAACGATGCGCGATGCCTGCCCTATGAAGCTGTGCTCCGGCTGGGATGGGAATTCTATTAACTTGAGACTTGCGTACCCACGCAGTGCCAGCGAGAAACAGCACTTGTTTTGCAAACATTCCCCTAATATTTATTAAATGTTCGTATTGTTTGAAATAAAATCAGTTGAGTTTCCAAGAATCGATAGGATAGATACACTTGCGTCTTGCGATGCTTTCGTCGAGTTATTTACATTTTATACACAATGAAAGGCAATCAGTTTAGTATACGATGCGTTTGCTTATTGGAGTGAAAACGTCCCGTGGAACGAGCCGGCTATTCGACTAATCAGCCGATTTCGATTCAAATTGCTTTCCTCTTTTGTGGGAGACGCAGCAACGAAATATGCTCGCTCTCGGCCAGCTCCAGCTCGCGCTTGTCGGAGGACCAAGGAAAACGTAATAATGGCATAAAATAAATAAACTGTCACATTGAGAGCCAGAACGGCTTCGATTTTGTACGCAACCCCTTTGTTCTCTTTCTTTTTCTTCGTCTTATTCTTCTTCTGAAGTCTTTCTTCCTCCTGTGGATGGAAAAATGTGTATTTTGTATGCATAATCAGAGCTACATTGTCTCAACGTGTATCTTATACCTTGTGCTTGTGCTGAGGCTTGTTTATTTGTTAGTTTATGCGTGAAATCGACGGGGATATTTGTGGTTATTATGGGAGGAAGTGAGCTCACAAACAAAGCTGAGGAGGCAAAGCCAGGGCAATGCAAAGTAAAGCAAATGGAATGAAATTGAAAGAATGAGAGAATAGCATAACCAGACTGTAGCACGCCGAAGAGGCACACGATTTTTATAGTTATTGAAACAATATTGTGATATTTATGAGTGTTATTTCGTTGCAGCCAGCTAGCGAAAGAAACGAAAACGCTTTACACATGTTTTGGGCCAAAGGATATGAGCCTGTTATTTTCAATGTGACTGTAACACGTTCAAGAAAGTAAAGTTACTGTAGATGAAAATCTCTTTGAGCAAGAGAGAGTGCATAAGGCGTTGAGCCAGTCTAATTGTCATTATCAGTGGGTGATGGATAAAAGCAGGATAAAAGCGTAATTTGAATTGTAGAACATTAGAATAACACCCGGGTGTGCGTACCTACAATACAACAATAAGGACGGCAACCAACGTAACATTAACAATAACACCCAACATAATGTCACTGCTTCGTGAGATTGCGCCAGGCGAAGATGACAATGTGCATGCGCACACAATGTGAATACAAAACTATGCGTTCGTAATAAGTACAATCACAATATTTAAATAGGACGCGACGCGAGGCAATGCGAATGCATCGCAGCGCACCGAGCGAACGCGAGAACACAATGACAATAATATTTAAATGCGTCGCGAGATGACAATGCTTGTAGTAATAAGTACGGAATACGTAATGAGCGCTTAATGTGCGTGGATTTGGCTTTTATTCTCTAGTTTCTATCGAGTTCTATTCTTTGATGATGAAGTCAAATACATACATATATGTACATAGCTGTTTGGACTTGATTTGTATTTTGATTTTGTTTTTATTTGTGTAGGAACGAATTCGTTCACATTCACGTTTATTTATTTTGGAGAAATCCGCGCGCGGTTGGAGCTCGATCGTTGGGCAGCAACACCCCCGCCGCGTTGTGTAAATAAAATTTCGGTGAAGAAGCGCGCAAGCCGCGGCCTCAAAGTGGTGCTAAATTGATTTCTTTTCAGCCTCCACCTGCTGGTTCAACATTAATTTCGTATTTCATTAGAGCGCAATCAATTTTCTTTCATTTCTCAATCGATCACGTGGTGGATGTTGGAAATTGTTTTCGTTTTTAATCAGATAGGGATTAGGTATACCTACGTTTCTTTTTGGTTGGTGTTTGGCTGAAAGAAAAGGTGAATAAATCTCAAACTTGCGAGTATAACTTAATCTATCATAATCTTCAGCGAATATTTACGACTCTTGGAAGATCGCTTAAAAGCACTTCCCGCTTCCGATTTTATGTCTTTTACTTACTTTTTGCTGAAAGCAGGCAGGCATGCTGGGCAAGGGAAAAGCAAAAGCGTTTCGTCGTATGCCATCGGCAGTACGCGCACTGGTAATATATTGGAAATCTATGAGAAATACGCTTGGCGGCAGGGGCTGAGGTGTGTGTATGCGCTCAAAGCATAATAAATTCGACTCGGAACAGCCGCATACTGTATTTAAATTGCATTTTTCTGTAAACTTGAGCCATCCACGTGCGCGCAAATATAGGTATGCATGGGTGGCACTCGCGCTTGCGTTGCATTTCAATCGCAGATAGGTATCCGCGATGCGGAGCAATTCGAGCCAAACACGCGCATAAATCACGACCCTTTGACGCATACGTAATTTACCGGCAAAAGTTAGCTTTAGCTTTGGCCTCAGCTTCAGATTCAGCTTCAGGAGTATGACTATATGACTATGGGCATTAGAAAGGTCGGTTGTCGGTTGCTGGATACAGAGGCGCACAGCACACATTGCATGCACTGCGTGCATAAATTACACGCTTTTTGTCAATTTTTTTGTGCGTGCGCGCGTGGCTTGTGTGTAAATAATGTGCACATATTGCAGTGACTCCTCTCCTTTCAAGTGAGTAACGAGATTATTATTTCCGATCTTCACTTTTCTACGTGACATTAAAGAGTTACCAGTAGGTACATTATTCGTGAATTTTGGCGCTATTACGTATTTATTGAGATGTTATTAATGCAGTTTATTAAAACATGACATAACATAAAGGCATTAATCCGAAAATTAAAGTTTACTACCGCAGGACGTGGATGTAAATCAATTATGCAATTGGAGCTGGCTCGCCACAATAGGGTAAATTAGCGATGCCATGCATATTTAAATAACAAAATGCGGATTATTGGTATTACATATTTGTAATCGAATAACAGTAGACAAAACGCACTCGCATGGCATTGTTCATCCAGGCAAAAGCAAGCGAACAAGTAAAGTGAGCAAGTGAGTTGTATATAAACGCAGTGCACGAATGAGTGAGTAAATACCGTAGACATAATTAAAACTAACATTTGCGCAATCGCAGGCAATGCAATGTAACCGAGTAGGTATAATGTTGTGTGTAATACCTACTATACTATAATAGCTAATGCAGTTATTGTATTACCCTCCTATTATGTACCATTGGCAATGCTCATGCTCAAAAGAGCGTTAGTACTTTCATTAGCCATCAATGCGGATCTATATTTATATTACGCGTATATTTCTATGAATATGGCGAACATTTATCTGTGATAATCCCACACAAATTACACAAATATCGGCGTTTATGTGTATATTATATTATATCTGACCATTAGCAAAGGCTTTGCTTTAATGCATTTATCTGTTGATTTGAAGCGAATTTAATATATTTATGCGTGTTTGCTGGCTGGCTGTTAGTGGGCACACATAATATATTGCGAATGTGAAATTGCAAAGAGATTTTATTATAATATTGCGCCACTTCAATTGAATTAGAGACAAACAAGTGTAGTGTGGCTTTCATTAATTTATATTCCCATTCATGTTGCAATTTCTATGCAATGTTGGTTTAATTATGCATCGGCACTCGTTTGCGCTTGCTTTGTTATAGGTACAGATCTATGCATAATTTATTATAATTTATGTTTGATTAATTATTCATCGATTATAAGTTGAGTTCAGTGTATTATATTATATTGGCCTCTCTGCATGTGACACTCGCGATCAAATTTTGAATTTATTTCTATTCGATCCTCATCAGTATGCAATAAAAACCATTCAATTTCGAATATTTGTCATTTATACTCGCTAATGGCTAATTTATTTATAATTTATTTTATGCTTAAATAAATTTAAATGGATTTTGTAACTGCACTGCTCTTCGCTGGAGTGAAGCTATAATATTATTTATTATTTAAAAGTGGGTCATAGTGGTAATTAAGTTTAAATTATTTATTGTTAATATTAGTGTTTTATTGCGAAAATGTGCACATCGAAATATTAATTAATATTCATTAGGCTGGGTCATAAATTTCTTTAAAATTTTAATTATTATTGCGCAGATATTGGCAAATCAATCATTGTTTTGCACATGAATTTGCCGTTGCTTTGCTTTGCTTTGGTTTGGTTTGGTTTGGCATTTAGGCAGAACTGAAATGATCGTAAATGATTAACACGCCATGCATGTGTTAATCATTATTCACCTAATGGTTAATGGATTTCGATATTCTTTTTGAACATGGTTGACATTTATCATTGACGTTGTTCGGTTGACTTGCAATTTCTTTAGAATTTAATTTCGGTCCAGTGATATTCGTGCGACTGCCATTCACTCTCCTATCTCTAGCGGACACTAGTGATGTATTGATATGTATTATTATAATGTAAGGTAATTTCGAGGCGCGAAAAACTCGATGAAACAATAGAATGAAGAGGGCTCGGCGGTTTCTATGGCTTGGCTTTGTATTGCATTTATTTAAGCGAACGGCATCATTAATTTCGCACGTGACAGTCATTTGCACAATTGGAAATTTTTTAATACCTAGACATTTTACAGTTTCATTGCGTTGAAAATTACATTTGTCGGTCATTTCTTTGTGTAGAAATTGTTCTAATTCTATTGCAATGAAATGAAAGGTAATAGCCAGGAGAAGAGAGGAGAGGGCAGATTAAATTACAATAACGTAAATCATTCGAATATACCTACAATAATAAAATCACAATACGTACGTACTGGCAAATCAGTATGAAGTAGTTAAAGGTCGTCTCAGTACATTAATCCACACCTGTAAGCATGTCTCACTTCACTGCAGTCGTTCGTTCGTTCGTTGAGATGTTGAGTGCATTTGTGTATAAAGCAATTTACATTTGTGTCTGTTGGTATACACGTACAGAAGACCTGAGGATAGGAGTTCATGATCGTCGTGTCAATTTTATAAATCACTAAAACGTCTTGAACTTCATTTTCTAACTCAATGCGTTTTTATCTTTACACATTATAAATCTTAAGACTCAACGTGGTTCGACAGTTTCAAATGAATCGTGCGCTCCTTTCATCAAGTCTACTATATGCACCTTGATGTCCAAATCCGGCGCTCAGCCAACAACGATCTAACATTTGTAACGATAACAATAACAAGGAATTGGTACATGCAACAACAATAAGACACAATATTAACAAACGCGCCAATAAAGTATAAATGTGAAACTTTCGATTGCCTTTTTGCTCTTGTCTTGCATTAGTAGATATACTTTGTTATACATATTAACATATACAAGTCGATGTATTATACGGCCATTCACTGTAGGTACATTTAACATCTTATTCTTTTGAATATTCTGCAAATGAAAGTTGTTATATTATATTATTCATATTATTCATAAACACAGATGGGTTGGCATTTCAAACCCACATATCACAGATAAATGCACGACATCCACGTTTAGTTTCACTCTTTGTCTATAACTAAATACAAATACGCTCAATTGTTATCTATACGTGTCTATCTATCTATCTGCTAGGCGCCAGGCTATGGGTTGGCTGCAGGTATAGAGAGGAGTTGAAATTATTAATGTTTCAATTGCGCATTGAAGCTTTGGCTTTAGACTCTGTCTCCAGCTCTACCATCATCCTGCTGCTCGTCCTCATATTATTTCAGCTTAATAATTACCTTGAGGCCGTGCAATTGATTACAATAGAATTTCTCAATTACATTTCACATTCACTTTTATTCTTTAGCTTCACGTGCGAGCCCCACGTTGATTGTATCTGCATATCGCAGAAATCTAAATAATCTGTAATGAAAATGAAAATGCAAGTACGAGTACAAGCGACATGCATAAATTTGTAAATCAAATGATAAAATATCTCTCCGCGCGAAATAAAAGAAAATCAGTAATAAAATATGTCACTGAAATTTACACCACCCATGTACGTACGTACGCACGCATGTAGGTACGTATGTACTGGAGGTTGAAGAGGAATGAGTATCATTCATTTCGTGTTTTCTGTTCTCTCTTCTCTCCAGTGCACGGCATTGCAAATAAAATGTGTTTCATTTGCATATTTTATAATTTACACGCATTTGCATTCATATTCGCGTTTGGCTGCGTGTTCGCATTTGCATTCGCACGTTCGTCGGCGCAAGTATGTATGCAGCATGCATGGTTGTGTTGTGTGTTCTTTTTCGCTTCATTGCTGGCTGGAGCGAATCTGCATCTATAATATAATATCTGGCCGCGACTGCGAATGCGAACGAATGTGCATACGTACATATAAAGTGCATAAACTGTATTTCATTTTTTCGCTTTGCCAGAGACACACGAATTGCCGAAAAGTAAATAAACAAAAGTAAATAAAATTAAATTAAAAAGCGTCCGCCAAAAGCATTTCGTGTATAAATCAGAATTCAATTTTGAGCAGATGGTGGGTTACTTTTTAAAAATTGTCCTGCAAATTGTCTTGTCGCGTCATAAATGTCAATGAGATATTACATTTGCTAATTGCCATTGGCTAGACACCAGTGCATATGATTAAATAGCATTCCAGGATGTAATGGAAGGTAAATGCAATACTACTGCTCTGAAATTCGATCGAATTACCTATATTCGGCGTTCGGTTCCACAGAATCATCAATATTATCATTGAATCGCGCGTTGTGTTTGCCTCTGTTCGCGCAAGCACCTCGTTCACAGTGATCCTGATGAACCAGAGCACGATCAGCAGCAGGATTGTGAATTGTGCAGATTGTCAAATGAGCAGTGTTCTAATTATTGAGCGAGTGTAATGAATCCTGGCATTAAAATGCACTTATGTAATTATAGTTTCACATATAATTACATACCTATCTACTCTACATACGTAAACGTAAATTGCTGTTGGTATTAATTATCATTTGAACACTAAAGGGTTACAACTTGTAGCACTTACAACCCTTCACTACAAAATGTTCATAATTTAATATGGTTAAGTAATTAACTTTGGATAAATAAATACATAAACGCGCTTGATTGCCAATTTAATTTTTAATTACCTGCGTATGCACTGTTGTCAATTATTTGTCTTTTAGTTATCAATCATTCAGTGCGATATGAAAGTATTTATCATACGTATCATATGCATTCATATATTTCAGTAAATAAAACGGTAATTGCATAGGCAGAGTAATATTTTACTCGCGGACGCAAGCACATTAAACAGTTATTAAGATAACAATATTTTATAGTCAAGGCGATAATTACCCCGGAGTGCAGTTAAGTGCAACAATATTTTTTCAATTGATTCTCTCCAGTCTTGTGGCTTCTGACATATGAAGTGATAACGCTCGCTATAACTATCAAGTGCGCTTATAAATGATAATTTATTAATTGTAAAAGTTTACTGCCTATTCACTATTCATAGGTACGAGTTGATATAATTTTTAGTTTTATTCGTTAAGTATAATAAATTATAATCAAATATATTAGTAAATAGTAACTGAATTAATATACAATTAGTACGACTGACTGCATTGCAGTTGAATGCGTTTACATTTGCAACTCAAATATTGTAGAATAGCAGTGAGCAAGGTATAAGGTAGCTTAATGCGTATGGATATGCATGATAATTGAAAGCCATGACTTATGTACGCTTATAACTCGCGATTAAACATATGATATTTGCTCCGTGTTTGATTACGGCGGACATCAGCCGCATTAGACTGCAATGCGTCTGCCTGCCTGTCTGCGTTAATGAAGCCAAGCTCAACTAATAAATTATCGGTTTATTCAGCGCTAGCGCAATGCGAAAGCCATTTATCTCTTTATCAATTCCAAGGCGCCTAGAGTTGCAATTGAATTCATTTATTTATAAGATGTTAATATTGATTTTTGCCCACCTGCAAAAAAGTGATTTAGTCTTAGCCCCCAGTCGTATTTATCATTATTCCAGCGAGCATTCCATTCCTGTCATAAATCAAATAATTAAAATTGCACATCCATCGACGTCGGTGCGGTGCAGTTGAAGCAAATTCACTCGTAACCACTTCTTAAAACACAGACCAGACAGGCAGTACTTGTCAGGCAGTCATTGCGCTGCGCTTACTGGTTGTATTGCAAAGTGTTTCACGTAAGATGACCAAAAATGCAGTGCCCAATTCCAAGACTCGATGACGCCACGAATTCCTTCTTTGAATCGTTTAATTAGGCATCTTTTCGGTCATTTTTTCCCGTGGGCAAAGCTATGCTATGTCATTTGTACATTCCAATTGCAAGAAGATAAACTTGTCTTACTTTGACTTGTCGTGAGTCATGTACAATAATAGTTTGTAGTAAAATTAGTCGCACTCACATTGTATGTATGTATGTAATGTACGTAATCTAAGCGCAAAAGTAAGGTAAAGATGTTTTTGATTGACATGGGTGGAACGCCAATAATAACAAAACACTTGACTGCATACTTGTTGTTTCTTGGTGTTTTCTGAAAGCCAATGAATACGAATACACTCATAAGCAAAATGTGTGCTGTAAGTAAGTGTAGTAAGTAAGTAGACACATTATCCTGTATGCACAACCAGAAGTTCTTAACAATTTATTCTCCGATAAGGCACGATTGGGAAACTTGCGCAGAAAAGTGGCATTATTAAATTAACGTTTCATTACATGCTTAGAAATCGTGAAGAGCCCGCCTAGAGATTGCCAGTGTATGCTTAAAACTTTGATATTTCCGGGTAATCTCCCAAGATTCCATTGGGAAGTGCAGATATCGAGCGTGTGTAGCTTTAAAGTTCAAACAAGTTATTCATACTCACACTCTGCGTCACTCTGAAAGCATCATGCATGTATGCTATAACACTAGTAGTTCAGAAGAACATTATAAAGAGCCATTTGTGTTATTAATGCAGCTTATGTACTCGTAGTTGCATTGCCTTGGCTTGGCTGGCTGCTTTCTTGTTTGCATCAGACAAACAGTTTGATGACAAAAAGTATCATTCTGATGGTGCTTCCTACACTTTGTATTAATTCAATTTTGTTCTAATGTTCTTCTGTATGGTTGGAAAACTTTAAGTATGATGAACGTTGGCTTATTAAAATATTTAAGGTAATGAGTTAAATATTGTGCTAATTCTTTATTTTCTGTTTCAGGTTTCTGTCGCTGAGAGTGTCAAAGGGTGAGTTATATTTGCTTTTACAATGAGTAAATAAATAGTTAAAAATAAGCAATTAAAATGTACGTTACCTGGGAAAGTATTACAAATAACGAAGTACACTTATATGCGATTGAAAAAAGGGTAAAAAAGCTATAAAGCTATAAGAGTTTGGCGTCGGCGTTGGCGTTGTAGGTTTCTTTCGTTATTAAGCCTGTTTGACCAAACGTCAAGCAAATCACCGGTGAGTTTTATATAGGCATAAAAAGCACGAGCATGAAGAGAGAATAATAACCCAGGGAAAGAGGTAAACGTTAAGACAGCCAACACGCGGTCAGTGTTTAAAACAAATATTACAGCGTCTTCCAAAGGGGGCGCATAATAAAATGGTAAATTAAAATGCAAGAATTTATAATCCGAGGCGGCGAACAAATATTGGAAAGGCACGTAATTCACAAAAAGCACTTTCCAAGCCGAGCCGAGCCGCCTTTTTGGGCGATTATAAAATAAATGATTTTTTCTCTTTCGGGTTCAAAGGGAACAGAAGTGGAATTATATTACTCGTAAAAATATAAATGCTTACGAAATGTACATACAAATACTTACTAGGAAATTTCATTTCTGTCCCCTCTGCTTTTTATTTTTATTACGACTTTTAATAATATTTAGATGGAATTTTTTAAGACTTCATCATTGCGTAGGTACTTTTCGTACTGCGTATTTCTTCGAGCGGCGCAGAGTTTTTTTTTGGGCGAATTAAAGAGTTATGATGAGCAATTAAAATTTGCATAAATCCTTGAATTCTGCATTAAGTTTAATTGCATATCAAAATGGATTCAGATCCAGAACAAGATTCCAGAACGGTGGCTAAGTAGGTGCGAGAAGTGGAACGAGTCGGTGTTGCTGGTATTTTATTTGTTTCTGAGCACTGCGCACTGAGAACTAAGAGCGTGCATCACAAATCATCCATCGATGCTTCAATACTTCTACAATCAGCACTTATTTTTGTCTCTGCGTGCGATTTGCATACGCAAATTGTTAGTTAGCACGAATGCTACATTTATCATGCTTAATCAACTTGAAAGCTTCCATAAATTCCATATAAATATTCGTCTACGCGTCAGGTTCTCGTAAAAAATTTAAAAAAAAATCAGTTCAAGAAGGCGTCAAAACAGATATGGTATACTTGCACTTGGTATATATTCGTATAATTGCACGGTAGCGCGTGGAATTGGCGAATAAATCACTGGCGCATTTACTTCATTGAAGCGTGGCCTAATTAAATGTCATTTGTATTTGTCAAAAGGCGCACGAATTGGCACAAACCGTCGAACCTTCGAATGAACAAGAGGCCAAAACGAGTCAAGTCCGTCTGGGATAGAGTATGTATTCTGTTCTGTTTGGTCTTATTAGTTCTAGTGGGCGTCAGTCGTTAATTAAAATTCTGCCTCAGACGTCACGTCACCATTGTGCACTGCATCGATAATGCAATCCAAGCCTTACTTGTTATTGACAGGTCAATGCAATTTTTGCTGAATTAGCAGACACTGCAACCAGCGTTGGTATTTTTCAGTCAAGTTGCAATCGGCTAATAGGAGGAAAGTGCCAGATAGATTTTAAAGATAGTTATTAATTTTCTATTAGATGATTAAATGTTGGATGAGCACAGGCAGGAAAAATTTGTACGTGCTTATGAGACGTGTAATTAATCAAGTGCATTATATCGTATACACTCTTCCAATACTCCCTGCGTTCAGACTTAATTAAAAGCGAGTGAGACGTTGAAGAGTTATTGTATGATCTCTACAACTATTCGGCGATTAATCATGATTATTTAAATTTGATAATAAGTTGGAAATTTAAATTGGGAATTGGATTTCCTATTGAGTAGTGAGGAGTGAAATTAAGTGCGCGGAATAAAACAAGCAAGATTTATGATGTACTTCTGTATCGTGCGGCATTTCCATCTTTTCCCTTCTCTTTGCCAGCGTATTCCATCATTTCGGCATGTTGCCTGCGACTTGTTTTCCTGTCTATTTTTGCGTTGCGTTGCTCGTGGTTACATTGCATCTCTTCTAAGCCGCGTATGCATATTTAATGCGGATGCTCGTTTCGTTTTCTTCCTTTCTTCCTTCTCGCTGCGTGTCTGAATATTTATTTCTATCAATATTGCAATGAGCCACACACTCTATTAATTCCCAGCATCTATCGCATGATAGATCTGCATTTCCATTAGGCTTGATGCCAAAGAATAAGACAAAATCAAGGGGAACTGTAACATCTTTCTTCATTCGTCTTTATTGAAATTGATTAAAACCTAGTGCTAGCTAGGTATTGGTGTCATCTCAGCTTGTGAATTTATTGCAATGTCGAGTAGTGTATGTACGAGTACATACGTTCCTCTCTTCTCTTCTTTTCTCTTCTCTGCTGTGCCACAACCCGGCAGGATATTTATGAATGCGCGCGGAGATTGTGAGCGGCGAACGTGTTGTTTATTAAAGTTAATTAATATGTTTTGCACGTTTCCTTGCCAATGCTGCAGCCAGTGCCGAGTGCACGGATGCAACGCCACTTGCACTGCAATCCTATACCAAATGTGCCTACATATCTATGACACATACGCGCAAGAATCGCACACGGAATAAATCTTTTCGAGCGCTGGAGTGGAGTTATGCAATTAAAGTGAATACATAATTTCATTTAAAAAAACCGATGAAAATTTAAATTCAATATTGGTTAAATTATTGCTAATAATAATCGTAATAAATATGACAGACGGCGAATACAAATGCTATCCGAGAGGCAAAAATTAAATTAAACTTTGACATTGTGAGGCTGTGTGTGTTCAGCGATGATAACAAATTGCGAAATTTAATTAAAATGAAATTAGCATCGCATTGTGCGGGCTGTGCGCGCGCTGCGTGTGTATCATTTATTGCATTATTTCACTTTAGTTTATCTCGGCTCGTAACTCGTGGCAGCACTGCTAGGTTAGGCTAGCACTGAGCGCATAAATGCATCTGCAACAAATGTTAGTTGGCTACGTGTTTGCATTTCTATAAATTGCGATGCGCCGACCCCAAGCAAGCTTCGCTGGCTGGTCGGCTACTTTTCTCGTACATCAAAACTATGAATCCGCTACGTGCTCTTCGCGGATGCCCAGCTGCATTTTAATGGCATCCAAACAGCAACAAACACTTTGCTTTTCCATTCGTTCGTTCGTATTCGGCGCGCAAGCAGTTAAAAATGGTTCTGTTCCTATTGAAATTCCATCGATAAATCCATAACATAATGGGATAGATTTCCTGCTAGAGGCAGACATGGCAAAGCCACGCAAAGTTTCCTTTTCAATGTGCGTTTCGTTAGCATTGTATCCTTGGAGAGTATGCGTCCTTCGTTTGGCTGCTTGTTGAGTCATTTAGTAGCACACTTGGCGAGATTGTTCGTCGCGATTCGCGCGTAGAAATATTCCGCTCCACGGCTATTCATACAGCACGGCTAAATATGGGCCGGAAATCTGATTACAGCATGTTTCACTCGCGCAATTTACATAAGTAAACCCATATGTAGTGGAACTGGCGGAATTCCTCTTGTAATAAAGACTAAACATTCAGCTACTTACTACTAGCACGAGTATTTTTACTTTTCTTTTGGTCTGATTGTGTGTAAAGGAAAGTAGGATTTGTGTAGGACGATTTATAATAATTAGGGGTAAAGATGGACCAAAGAATATTTCGCTTCTTGGGTTCTGGTTTTTCTTATTCTTACATTGACTCATCATTTTGTTTTGCACGTCTGTCGGCAGACAGTATATCGTGATAATAAACGTGAAAAACTTTTGCTCTTACTTTTCGCACTTTCTCAGACTGTTTTATATTCCGCACATGAGATTGTAACAAGAAGGGCAAAGATATTGTTGTGCGGCTGAAGAAAAACGTTCGACATAAATCACACCCAGTAGCAGGTATGAAATAATTGAGAAAAATTGGCTGGGCTGGCTGCGCACTGTTCTCATGGTATACTTTTAATGAGGCAGCATTTGGACGTGATTGAGTTGCAAGTTTGCCCTTGCGACGCATGGCATCGCGTCGCCGCCGTCGTCGGCATCACTGCTTCACTGCACCGAAATGAAATGCGTTTGTGCGTCGACGCATGCATGCATGCATGCTTGCAGGGCAGTGCCATTCATTGTTTCAATTCAATCGCGGCAAAAATGAGCACGATTAAAATAATGGCCGGATTGGTTGGCAGAGCGGACGCGATCTGTTTCTGCACGATTGTTCGTACATTTGTTATGGCATCGGGCGATACGGCTCGCTTGCATCTTTCAACAGGCGCATTTTACTCCAATAATGACCACTAATTGCATTTGCTCTGGTCTGCCAGTCCACCACGCCAAAGCCAAAGATCAATCAAAGTGCGAATCGATTTTCTTTGATTTCCACTCGGCTACCGCTTAAATTGCAAATCGCTTGCGTAATGGGAAACTTATTTATTCCTATTGATTCTTTGTTTTTCGCTCTGCTCTGCGAGAAGAGCGATGCGACGTTTTTTGTGTTTCTCACCAACCAACGCAACGCAACGCCTGCAAAGTAAGTTGGCAGATAAATTTCGAGCTGGTGCGCGTACACTTAAAGAAAATCACTTAAGAACAAATTGCTCATTAACGATGTGCATCGTGTTCTATTAGAAAGTAGATCCATTACTTAGCTCCGCGGCCGGCCGCCAGTTTGAGATGCAATTGCACTTTTCCTCTTTGCATCTTTGCAACTAACTCTCTTTGCAATGTGTATAACAACCCGACTGAACGCACAACAAACAGACATACTCAACGCAACTGAACTCAACTCGCTTTAAAGTTCACTCTTTAAAGTTTCTTCGTGGTGCAGCGAGCGCACTGCGCATTCACTTTTTACTCAAGTTTGGGTTTAAGTTAAATTGACTCGGGAGTCGGGACTCGGCCTTTCCCTCGACGTTTATTTCGACGTAATTCCTCAGCGTAATTTATTATTATTAATTAAAGCTGCGCGATTTTTGCGCTTTGTACTCACGCGCACGCGTAAATGTTCTTCTCTTCCGCATCGCAACTGATGATGGAGATGGAAATAAAACTGCGATGAATGAACAATTATACAAATTGTTTTATACATGCATACGATGCGTGTGCTTGCTGGTCGAGGGGGTTTTATCAAGTCATTTAATTTACTTTTTGCGCTTTCGGCTGAACGCAGACGTGTTGTTTTCTTGGCCATCGCTCGTCGAAAAAAAGTCATTATATAGCGCCGGCCGCATAAAAATACCTTTTATCTCCGACGCACTTGATTGTTCCCCGTGCCGTGCCGTGCTGTGCTGTGTTGCTTGACGAACCACATTACGCTAACTTTTTGCCAGCCACCTTGGAAGTGTGGATAAGATGGCCAATATCTTAATGCTTCATTAAGTACCCGTTTTTTGTCGTATAATTACTTTTATTCCATGGTTTTTATTGCTTTTTCTTCTCTTGTCTTGAATAAAATCTTTTCAAATAAGTTTATTTCTGATGTTCTGCCAAATACTAAGTTTAAATTAAAATCTCATGCAAATATAATACATCAACGAACGAGCATTAAACTTTGTCTCTTGAGAAATATTATTCGACGTATTCGTTCGTTCGATGTGTGTTTTTCCTTTGGTACTGTCATTTCGGCTGGCTGGAGGCGCAATATTTTTTGCTGCGCAAATAAAAACTCTGGCGCTGATGCTGGCGCGCTTTTACAACTTATTGCAATACAAGTACATACGAACCAACTACCTCAAATGCATACACGTCCCGTCCCGTTTCGCCCTAGCCAGTGTAGTGCTTGTGCTAGTTCAGGCAAATGAAAATATTTGGAATTTCAGAAAAATATTCCTACTTTCATTACTTCGTCCTGCATACTCGCAGTTCGTTTGCCTACGTACGTTTGTAATACGAATGTAGTCATAGACTGGTTAGTCTTTCTCTGCGAATATCGCCTGGCTGCAAACGGGCAGGTGAAACAAAGATGTAAACACAGTGGAAATATTCGGCTACCCGTCTGCGAGTTTGGCATTGGCAATACATTAAAATGATGAAGCGCGGAGCAGCGCAGCGCAAGGCTTGAAAAAACCGGGCAAAATTTGCATTCGTATGAACTTTGTGCTGTTTGCTCAGTAGAAGTTGCAAATTTTCTGGTTTCTGGCTGGCTGGCGGAAGAGAGTACTGTGTATGCACGTGTATATCTCTCGTGGCCAGCACGCCAAGCCGCAAATGAACGGAATGATGAGCAGCGCGAACCTGCCTCACATTACTGCATGAAAATTACAAAAATTCACTCGCGTATGCAAATTGCACTCGCCCGACTTCAATGTGTACTTTAAAATGTATTTCTATGTTGAGTAAATATTTTTCTTGTCTAAGATTTCATAAAATATATCCAGCGAAGAACTAAATGTGCTGTGCTTTTATATTGTATATTATGTGCCAAGATATAAAGTACACGCCTCGGCGCATTCGAAATCAATTAGACGTCGTTTTTTATCGGAAATTATGTTACAAACGTGTCAATACGCAATAACACGGGGCATTCGTCGAGGTTTTATGTCGCTTTAACAAAGCAATCAAGCACGTTAACAAATCGATAACTTGTTGGATTATCTAAATGCGATACGCATCCTCTGCTCTTCACTTGAGGCAAGACGACCGGACCGAACAAGGCGAGTCGCGATAGCAAAGTCGTATATTTTATTATGCGTTCGGCTTTGTTGACGACAAAGATGCAGGAGGACCAGAGCACAACTGCATGCATGCATGCATATTGATGGTGAAATCAAGGAATCGATATGTAGGCGCAGCTCTCGAGAGTTCAGTCTGCATTTGCGTTACACTTCACTTTGCAGTCGCGACCGAGGATGCGGCTGCGGCTGCGACTGCGGCGTCATTATCGTCCGTAAATTTCACGTTTACGGCGCACCGCGTATATCACTATATCAGTGTCAATAAATAATATTAGTGCCTCTTTTGTGCTCGTTGATTTCCGATGTATTTATAAAGCAAAGCATAAAGAACGCGGCTGCCGCAAACTTTATGAACTTTATGTGTGAGAAGCCAAGAGAATGAAGAGTCCGCACACCTCTGTCTGCACTACCATCCGGCTTATTTATTTATATTTCAGCTTAGTTCATATTTTATTGCCTTTCGTTCCGCATAATATTTACACTTATTATTCATTTATACGGCTGAGATTCTTACAATACACCTACTTTTACGCATGTGCATGTGTCCAGAGCTTAATTAATTTCCTCTGCAATTATATGTTAATTGTTTGTTAAAGGTTTTAAGGTTTTAAATGCATGTGTTTGTTATTTATAGAAAAAGTAATGCATGTTTATGTAATGTGTGTTCATAAAACAGAGAAATTAAATTAATTTTGCTTCACAATTGATTGTTTTTTATGCATAATTCATGGAATTCATATTCAGTCATATTTTGTGCAAGTTTATGCTGAGCTGACACTCTGGTTACTTTATCCCTGAACGGGCAACACTAAAAAATGATTCGCGGCTAGATGGACAGATAGATGGGCCAGACGTGGACGTGGTATGGTATCGCGGTAAGCATTACATGTCGGCCTATAAACGCTAATCCTATTATCAGATTTGCATACGCGACCGACGATAAATTAGTATTACTCCATTATTCATCTACTAGGCCTGCCTGCCTGCCAGTGTGACGGGTTATACTCTGACCAGGACCTACAGTATATACATACCTATGTATGTACTAGTCCTAGAGCTGCAACGGCACATAAATCACAATTACGCAGCGAACACACCTCACCTCGCAACGAACGAACGAACGAACGAAAATCGAAAAGGCTCAAGTGACCAAGAGGGATACAATGCAATGCAGCGCAACGCGTGCTATTCATTAATTGCAATAAATCGCGCTTTATTTCTGCTCATTATAGTTCGAGGCCCACATGACGCGCTCGAGCGCTTCGCGAGTGTCTGTTAATTATGATTAGCTTATAATTTCTGAAGGAACTGCTGCTTGGTAGAAGAAGAGAATTAATTTATGCCCTAATGCATGCGAATCTTGGCAGCAGGAATTTCAATTTTTCACATAAGCCTCATAAATTCACTTCTTCATCTTCAGCGAGGAAAATTACAGAAGCTGCTGGCATAAATTTCCTATCTATTATTGAACAATAAGCTTAAATGCAATTTATAGTGTGGGTATGGCCATAGCGGAAATTTTAAGAGAAACAAAAATAATTACACACATACCTATAACTACATATTGAAGAAGTAGAAAAAGAAAAGATGTAACCGATTGAATATCAATGACTGACTGTGAGCAAGCAAGTGATAAAAATTAAGATGCTGGAAGTGTGATGAAGGAAGGCAAGGCATAGGCAGACTGAAAACGAAACGAAACGCAACGAAATTAATTGAATTATGATAATCATCGTATGAATAGTAGGTGTGATCGCATCGACAATCAGCGAGCGCATATGTTATGAGGCGGATGAATAGAGAATGCGTGTGCGTTGGGCGCTGACCGGGCATCAGCCATAGAAAAACCATTATCATTTTGAAAGTGATTTATACGCCTTCACAGCGACGCGAGGCGCATTCGTCGCCAAGGCAAAGCAAGCCTCAGGTTTCAATTCGAAGTCAAGTCTAAGGTAAACTTAATACCTACATGCTGCTTTTTCTCTTGAACTTTGGGACAATGCCTTGACTGTTAGCTTTTGTTTGTTTTCATCTGCATGCTTACTCAACGAGTCAAGTCCATTCATAACTTCACATCACTTCACAGTTTTTATTGCATATTTTCCCCGAAGGTTATCAAATGATATTAATATTTGTGGTGGTCTGACTATCGTATGATTTCTGGTTAAGCAACCAGAATGATGCTTGAGAATGAATATTTAATTAAACGTTCTTACTGCTTTTCTTATGATAATTTCCATCATGAATATTTGGCTGGCGCTTCCTTGCTGGTTGTAATGCAAACACAATAGATCAACTCGCCTTCCTTAGGTAGATATTATATATTTACTTTTGTTCATTGATTCGATTCTTCTTTGCTCCTTGGAAGCGAACCGAAGCAAGGCGTTTTCATTGTTCTTCCGTAGGAAGAACTCTCTGCTAACAATACGAAAAGAAAGGGAAATTAATAATGCGCTCTATAGGCAAGGCACATCATCTTTAAAGAATTATTAATTACAAGACGATGATGAAGCACCGAAATTGTACGTTGCGTTCAGCTCGGGCGACGAGCAAATTGATTTTTATACGAATGGGAATTTCGTTCGGTAAAGGGGTGGACACGACATACACCACATATCTTTTTGTATGCAAATTGCACGGCATGTGCTCTTGCTTTCGCTTTACCTTTCCTTGCCTTGCCTTTGCCGTCTCGTCTCTCGTCTTGGCATTTGCCTCCCATGCAGACGATTTTTTCCTCTCCTCTTCATTTATGATTATTACCAGCTATTCCCTGACAATGGCCGTTTGTGTTGTGTGTGTATGAATTTTATACCAACGCGCAACGCAACGTATGCATATCGCAAAGGTGGGCATATCATCAGCATGCAGTGAATCGACAATGAATGGGGGGCTTGAATGAGCCTTAAACGGGAGTACATGCTGGTCCCGGCGCTGCAGTCGCGCTTCAAAGAAAAGAAACAAGCCCGTCACCGATCGACAGACGGGCATGTGAATGGGGAGTTGCTTCGAACATCAGTTTAAACTTTAAGAATACCCTCCGTTAAGAACCCACCAGTCGAGTATTGATGTTGTGTTGTCAACAGTGTTAGTTATGTCTTGCTTGTATTTTGCATTTTTGCCTGTCGTCACTCTATTATTAACTTATGCATTTATCAACTGTTACAAGCCCTATCAGGCTTGCGAGGCATTTTTAATTAAATTTTTCCTAGAAGAAAGTGCAATTGCACACAATTGTGTAATATTTATGGGCACAATTAAACGCCACACCAGTAATTGCGCGTTCAAGACACCTCCTCATTGGGTTTATGACGCAAACGGGACCTCATCCGTCTCGTCTGGTCGAGAGAGATTTTTCTTAATAATGTTTGTTATGTTTACGTATTTATTGCGCGTCTTTTGTACGCATTTACAACGCTTCATAAAAATCTCCATTTTTGAACGACGCAACGCAACGTGATTGTAAACACGCAATTTCTTTTTAAAGCATTTAAAGGTATTTACTTCTTCCTTGCTCTTGCCTTGTGGTGCTTTGCGTTCAATAAAGTTTAAGTCCTCTTTCGGACCTTCTTGCTTTCCACTCGCTGACCTGACCCTTCCATACTTTTACCGCTTAGGTGGAGAGATGGATTGGCCATTGTAAAGTTTACGACGTTTATCACGTTATATTATATTTTCGAGATCGAAAAATGTCTGATTCTTCTGCGTAAAGAATAAAAGTTGGCTCGGAATTGACTTGCCATGTTTATAAAGTGCTACAAATAAAGTCGGGGAACAAATGGACGCGCGCCTCTTGCAGCCGTAATAAATGTCACACATGGGTTTTAATGCCTCGGCGGAGAGCGCGATACACCTTCTTGTTTGTTCAATCCGATATGAAAATCTAAACAAAGCGTCGTCTTGTTCTTGTCCGTTTATGTAACTTTATGGAGGCGAACGCAACTCGTAAAAGAAAGATTTCCAACTTTTATTGCCGGATCCAAGCCTTTCGTATCGATTTCCCTCAAACTAATCAAATAAGGGAAGGTCCATGCGTCTTGTACTTACATTACATCTTATCTATCTACATGTAGATGTCATTTATAAATATAAACACATTCTTATATTAGGTACAGGCATACCCCGTTTAACGCGGGGGTTACGTTCCAACCAAGTTGAGCGTTAAGCGAAACAGCGTTAAACGGGGCATACTTTACATGTAAATAGGGGGGTTACGTTCCACCAGGCACTCATATTTCTCATATAAATCTTTTTTTTTGTTTGATAAAACTGTATATATTTACTTTAACAATTATTAATAAGTTGTATTTATAATACAACAACCAAATTTAAACTTATTTTAAACAAAAACAAATACCATTTGTTAAAATTCAAATTTTTTGCTCATCATTTTCTACAAATTGATCCATAAGACCCGTATGGTATCTAGACTACTTTTAAGAAAAGTAGTTCAAAAGTTGTTTTTTTCTTCTCCTAACACTTTTATAACACAAAGAGACTGAATAATACATATAATGCATTTTGAATTTCGGGGATTCCCGAAGCTACGAGCGATTTTTAGGGAAACCCCGTGTCCAAAAAAAGCGCGTTATAGCGGATCAGCGCTAAACGGAGCAGCGTTAAACGGGGTATGCCTGTATATGTATCTACTTGTACATATAAGTTATTCGATCCGATTCGATGGGGTTTGATCAGATATTTAGTAAGATAGGTCACTGATACCAGCTCTCGAAAATGAGCTTGGAACGCATGGGGCCGAAGCACAATAGTCTTCGCTTTGAGGGTGAGGTGAGGCAAACGCATTATTTGATCGCTGATATGTGATACTGTGACGTCGAATCGATTTTCCTCCAATTGTGCGCCTGTTCAATGGGGAATCGGACAGTTTTGTCGCGTTCTGTGATCTGAAACATTTGATTGAGTCGCTTTGAAATGTAAATCCGTTTGTATCATCAGTTTTTCATCCGATGCTGGATTTTTGGATATCTGTTCTGTGTGGAAGTCTTTCACACTTTTGTACATTCATGTAGGTGGTACGTTTGGAAATTTCCATTTTAATTGAGCCATTCGTTTTTAAACAACCCCCAAAGATGAAATCAATCTGGAAATAAATTACAGTCGTAAAGCTTATCCCTTGTCCGTATCAAGGTTCAACTAATTAAAATGACCCCACCGAGCACCATTTAGTTTTATCCTGCGGTCAAAAGTATTGCGCGCGCACACAAAATGATTAATTGAAAGTTCTCATGCGTTGAATGCAAGTTTTAATAAATTTTATAGCCGCATTGTAAGTGGAATGTTTGTATGCGCCAGGTATAGCAAAGTTTGGACCTGCGAGGGCTGGAATAGAGATGTTTTTATTATCATATTCCTCGCACCAACTTATTTCCCAGAGGAACACCTCATACACGCACTATTTGCACCCTTGCCCGTGAAAACCCACATAAATGAGTTGTTTCCGTGGGTTTTTGTAAGAGGGTGGCAAGAAAGTTATCAGTGCGGCATCTATTTACGTATACCCACAATGTTTAATAACACTCGGCTAAGTTTAATATCACATCACATTCGGCGTCGTCGTCGTCGGCGGCGGCAATAAGGCGGGTGCAACATATTGCAGGGCATCTAACTCCTGATATGCGAACATTAACTCTTAATGGCTCAATTATTCCGCGGCAAACACAGGACGCAGCCGCAGCGCAGTGCGACTTATACTCATAAGCACCGGCGAAAATAAAAATATGAAATAAGTGTATCGTAATGGACCGTGCGTTATGGCCTCGTGAAAGCTTATTGCCTCCTAAGTACAGTACCAACTCGACTGGAATTAAAAAAATGCTCCATGGAAAATGATGTCTTGGAGGTCCACTGTACAATCATGCACTTCATTAAACTTGAGGGTGAAGTTTCGATGCGCTTGGGCATTTTTCATACGATATTGGAGTGTTAATGGTTAATTGCAATTAGCCAGCTGCCAATTCGTCGGCGCTGTGAAATCGAATTTAGGCACGGTTTTCCTCACCACATAAAACGCATGCAGTATGGCTTGCCATGACGGATTCACGTCCCGTTATAGAACGCACTCGTATTTTGCTAAACAATTATCGACCACCATGGTATGTATTGTTTTCTTTCATCTGCCCTTCGGCAATACAAAGTTCGGGGATTTTTCATGATGTTGCTTTGATGCCACACACAATTTACGCAAAATTCCGGCACGCGGCGCGGTAACTTTGTGCTTTAACAAACAGATATGAAGAATTTCTAGTATCTATCAGAGGCATAAGACTTGACAAGAAACAGCCTGCGTTGCTTTGCGTTGCGTTGCGCCAACTTCTTCCCCGGATGCCTCTCTGTGCCTTCCGGCTGTGTTCTTCCTGTGAGGCGCCTGCCTCAGCAGGCGAGGGGATGAAGTCATCCTGGATGGGAAAAGCAAGCATAGAAGCAGAAAGCAGGCAACTTAGAAGCGCTCTTCAAACTTAAATTTAAATTTGTGCATTTTTGCTTTCTAGTTGTTTGGGCGTTCAAGTTATGCCATGCCATCCACGCTGCTTTTGAACTAAAGATATAGAGCAGAAGGCGGCATCTGAGCGATGCTGCAAATGCGAATGCGAATGCAAAGGCTTTTAACTTCGCATACTTTTCGGTAAGCGTCGTCGTTTGTTCGCCGTCTGACACGAAATTATTCATTGTCTCGTGCTGCTTCTGTTCGGATGACGTGCGCGTGTGGTATTGCGTTGCGTATCATTTTTCTACGCCGCCACTGCCACTGCCACCGCCACCACTGCGGATGCAGTTGCCGTTGCCGGATGACGAACGATTCGGGTGATACGTGAAGTGGATGGCTAAGTAGCTGAGATCAATCATGTCTCGGCGATGTCGCATAATAATGCGGCCGCCCGCCCACGCAACCTACGTGCTCGTGCGCCCAGCACAACCAATTACCATTTGACAGGCAATTGATAACTTCTTCGTTCGGTCGCATGGTCGTTCTTAAATTATACAATCATTCTGTACTATTGCTGGCGAATTCGCTGTAATGTAACTAACAAGCTAACAAATTGCTTGCTCACCGCGCGCGTCGTTCGTGGATGAAATTCAAAGACCTCGCGAGCGATGCGATGCTCTTTTCAAAGAGCATTGAAAGTGCGACAACGGGCAGCAGACAGGCTGTAAAGTAAGCAGGCGGCGAGTAATTTACCTGTCAGTAGCCAGTTTAAAATGGCCACAAATCAAAATATATCTGAGGAGAGCACACGCACCGCGAGTGGCGCGCGCATTCATCTTCAGCCCAAGAGCAAGCGTGCAGCAGCGAGTTCAAAATATTTATGCGTTTTCTTTTCAATTTCCTTCCGAGATATTCATTACCAGCGCTTGTCAAAGCTGTCAGCTACAAGTGACAACTGTATTAAACAATTTGTCTGTGACTGGTGACTTCTTTTAACGTATTTTGCGTATATTTATGCAAAGTCTCCTGAATTAATATCAGAGCTTGTTGTTTACGAATTTATATCAGTTCGTGCCTTAATGAAAATTGAAATTATGTTTGTTGCTTATTCTGTTATTCGCCTGCTTTAAATATAGATAAAAGGCCAAAAAGAGCCCGAAGCGTGGGAGTTCCGAAGACAAAACATAAAAGGCACGAACGAATGAAGGCAAAATGAAGCAAAGTGTCCGAAAAGCGCCCGGGCCTTGGCACTCACTCACTCACTCCTTGTCGATTATGAAATTAATTAAGCCTGGCACTTGCTCGGCCCGTGTTTGTTTCACTCGTCCGCCTCCCTTTGGGCCGCAGCCGCGCCGAACAAACGAACGAACGAACGAACGTTTTAATCTGCCTGCACTGCTTTCATCGCACAAGTTGATGATGCCTTGCCTTGCATCCCATGGCTTGCCGAGCTCCTCGTGGTCTTTTTCTCGCGTATTGTTCCTCCAAGCGGCTGGATCTGTTGCGTCTCGTGACGAAAATTGACTGACGGCCTCAATAACCCAAAGCATACAAAGTATACGAAGGGCGGACGTCCTGGTCATGTCAGATTTCAGAATTCAATCCGCTTATGCAACACAACACAACACATTATTATATATGTAGCTTGATCCCAGTTGAACTTTAACTTTTGATCTTTTGATAACATTTAAAAACTTAATTTATTCAAGTCATTGTGTAATTAATTGCATTCACTAATTAATAATTCACACCCTGTGTGTGATAAGAAGACGAAATTAAGACAGTGATTGATTAAAGATTTGTACAACTGCTTGCTCGCTTTATCCTCGGTTCATTTACCCCGTCATTAGAAAATCTCGCTGCTTGTCTGAACTGAACTGAGCTGAACATTTGCACAATTAAGAAGAAATAGACGAAAAATGCATGCACGGCACAAAGTTTTCCCGATTCGTGTAATGAGCAAGCAGCAGTTTTTGCTTCAACGTGCGCCCCGACGTCTTTTCATTTCATAACGTCCTGATCTCGATTTCATTGCTCGTTCGAGCACGAGATGTATAAAAAACAAATTACGCAGTGGAAATGGAGGAAATTGCTAAGCGTCAACTCTGAGACGCTGCTCAAGAGCTAGCATACTAATCGCAAGAAATGTGTAAATGACGCAAGTCTCGCCAGTCAGGCGACGAGTGCTTGAACTTTTTAATTTTTTTTGCTGTTTGTTTAATATTTGCCCAGACAAGAAAGCAAACGTCTTCGAAATTAAGACACAGTTTCTGCGAGGTAAACTGACAATGCATAATACTTGCGCTTTGTTGCTTCGCGCCCAAGAAGAAGAAGAAGATCGTAAAGATAAATTAGATATTAAAACATTAATGCGTGGCGTTTTAAGTTATGGGAAATAACGATTTAAAATTGTGAAGTTTTCTAGTGTTTTTTTGCTATGAAATTATGTTGGTCATAACTTGGTATCTGAAGCATTTAACCACTTAGTTGATGGTTGTTTCGGCCGCTCACTCGCTAGATTGCAATACGCAAGATGATTACTTATTTTATAGATCAGAGAAGAGAAGAGAGAATTTTATTACTAATGAGATTATCTCGCAAAAGATGCGCCGTTATGAAGTTCGCAGCCTGCTAATGATTTACGATTTATTTTCTCGTGTTACAGTTTAATTAAAGGCGCATCTTAGTAATGGCTTTTAAACGGTTAATGTTTGACTAACATGCAACTATTATACTTTGAGACGTGAGACGCTTCCTTGCTTTGCTTTGCCAGCTGGGTTTTTTATTCGCTGTGTTACAATGTCGAATTCATAAATAAATTTTATTGCTTGATTCAATTATTCGTTTAAGTTCATATTGACTTTTAACCTCCATACTTTCGGTTTAAGTGCAATGAAGTGAAGTGAAGGTCAGAGATTAATTAATTTCGGTGTTGGATGTAATATAAAGAGTACTCCTAAGTGATTTTAATTGTTTTATTGATTGATGGTTATAGCTGCATAATTTAATTTGATAATTCGACAAGTATGTTTTGAATTTGTTTTCTCTCAATTTGGAATTTTTTATTAATTCAATTTAAACTGTTACACTTTCAAACGATTATTACTGGAGGTGAATATTTTATATTTTATGTTAGGTTCGTTTAAATAGAGAGAAAGAGAGGTTTAATTACATCAAAAGTACATAAAATAGATTATAGTACGACCCTCGAAAATTATCAGTAAATTGAGTCTATCCTTTTTGAATAATGCTAATATTCAATGACGTGTGTAACGCAGTGTTCACTTGACTAATATCTCCATTTCTTTGTGTGTACGAGTACAAAATACACATGAATTAATATGGAATCTCAAAGGGAAAAGCAAATAATACGAAACTTGTAATCATAGTTAATGTAATGTGTGCTTACTCGTATTCTTGTATTGATGGCAAACAGGCCAGAAGTAGCTGTAGAAGCAGCAGAAGTAGACAGGAAGGATAGTGCTACACATATCCTCGTACATACATGAGTATTACAAACACTATGCATGCATAAGGAAGGCAAGGCGACATGTAATGAACTGAAATTCATGACTTTAAGCATTGGGGTTGCATTACATTAGCCGGCGTATGGTTAATGTGGGGTATTATATTTGGTATATTTACTTTGTGTTTGTTTGTTTGCTTAATCTATGGTTTCCTATTTATTGATTTATGGTGGAAGGCAGTCTATAGGTGTACAAAATTTCTATCTATCTTCGCGATATTCGACTTTAAAGTTTTCAACAAATTTCTAAATATAATATTAAAAGGTCCAAACCTCATATAATCCCAATGATATTTATACCAAATGAAAGTTGAAACCACGCAGATTACGAAACTGAAAACAGTTTTCTAATATTCGCCATAGCACGCGAGATATTCGGCTTTAAAGTTTGATTTTTGATCTCTTTTCGAAGGTTGCGCATCAATACTGGTTGATACTTTGTGAGATTTGTATTTCTCGTCCAAGCTTTTTACTTAATTGACAACGTTCGTAGTTTTTCAAGATTGTTCAAAACTCCGTGTGAAATTTTGTGTACATCTTCAATATGAGGTATGACAGCTTGATCAATTGTGTAAGAAAGCGTCAGGCGATTTTCATAAGAGGTGGACATCAGTGTAACCCCAGATATCGATCCATTCGGATCTATGAATACAAAGTCGTGTACTTTGAACTTCCCAAAGAGATTTAGACTCTGACAGCCGGGAATGTTGCTGAAGAATATTGACATACCATAGTGCTTTTCGATCCAGGAGACTATCCACCGTGGAGCTGCACTGAAAAATACTCTTTCTCCCCATCTAGTGAACTATAACACAACGTATTTTAAAATTGTAAGACAAAATGTGGTTTTCTTCAGCTTACTGACGAGTCTAGGGATTTATTCTTAAACATATCGTATTCTTTCCTAACCATATTCAGTCTTTTCATTAACATCTCAGAAGAATCTGAAGATGGGTTTGAAACATGCAGGTTCAGAGGTACTTTCTGGGCCCCTATTTGTACTCTATTTTCAAATTTGTACTCGTATGTTCCATACTCACTGAATGATTCGTCTCTCATTATTGGTATGGACACCTGAATGTATTCTGGGTAAGATGCATTTTCTTTATGGAGGTATTCATCGAGGGTTTGCAAGAGGCACGTTAAGAGTATGTCTATTGTGGTCACCTCAAGGTTTTGGCTTTGTTTTAAATTCTTTTTGATTTCCCTGGTTTGGTTTAATATTTTGGGAGACTCTTCAGTGTGCCAGACTACATTTTTGTTGCCATTTATTTGACACAGAATGTTATCATCGATGGGATCCGTGAGATAAAACGTTGTTATAATAGGATCTCGAAACTTATCTTCTAATCCTCGCAGGCCCTTATCAATTATTCGTAGCTTCGTACGTTTCTGGCTCGCACCTTGGAATTCATGAGTGAACATGTTAAATATAGATGAAGCATCGCCGATCACATGGTGCAGGCGAAATAATAAAGGGTAAAGAAGTTTATCCTTGACTTGGACTTTATAGTCGCTCAGACACACTTCCCAGAGACTTCTGTGGTTGTTGGGCAATTCTTTGTTTGCAACGCCACTGATGACACTTTGCAACTGTTCAATGGTGATTTCATCACTATTTTTATTATTGTTATTCACATTTGTTAATGGCAACTTTGTAAAGTGTGTTGACATTGGGTAATGTGCTCGTTTTAAGTAATAATATCCAAGGGATTGGTCAAATTCACATCGGAATTTTGAAAACTTTTCGGTGCTTATTATCCTGCTGATTTCATCTTTACACACTTGGTGGAAGGTTTCCACTGGGCCTTCGTACTCGATAAGAAGCAAATTCAGGATGATCACGCGCTTCTTCTCTGTTTCTTGCTCCACAAAAATGATATCACTGCCATCGAGCATTTGCACAAACTCGTCGCCTAACTGCCGTTTGATTTTATATTGGACGATTCGCCTGCAAACTTTTAAGAAACATATACCCCCAAGAATCGCGGGTGATAATATAATGGCTGCAAGTTTGTATATTAGCAAGTTCTCTGTGTAGTTCTGAAAGATATACTGAAAAAGTTCAGAAAGTCAGAATATGGTTCTATTCAAGTGGATTTTGCCATAAATACCTTTAAATGTGCGTAAACATAGATAAATACTGTTATATTTCCGTATAATTTATCTAAAAGTTAAAAATCCTATAAACGTTGTCTCAGTTATGTGAATAGGAACTTACTGTAAAGTGTATCGAATATTTTTAAATACTTATTAAACCACATGATGAAGTACTCGTACGAGTGATGATACTCGCTCTGGCATATCTAACAAGTAAATGTAAGATATTTATGTCGCTAGGCCTTCATGATAAACATGTTTTATGTTACGGAACGTAACATCATTTGCATTCGTTTATCAGTATGTACAGTGTGCTATAGTTAGTTAATTGGACATCAATATGTATAATTGAACTTTGAATTGTCAGCTGCGGCGTATTTTGGGCAAAAGTTATATAAATTATTGATGTGTTTTGAATGAAGTGAGGGTTAAAATACCAAACAAACAACCACCACTATTCGCATAACTAATAAATACGCGTGCACATAGGGGTGGCACACGCTCGTGGGAGTTTTGGCTAGTTGGTTGGTTTTTGGGGTTATTGGCTAGGGAAATATTATTCCCTATTCGGGGTGCATACAAATAGAAAATAGTTTTTTGTGTCTAAATTGCCAGCAGTATGGGCTTTCATTTGTACTTCTTCGGCATCATTTACTTTCGGGGCTGTTTGTACACGTTATGGTGCATCTCTGCATATAGACATTGCCGATTGAACGAATGACCAACAAACCCACACCAGCCGACTGGAGTCACACTAAGTGATTCACACGTCAATCTTATGCGATTTATTGGCAAGTCTCGTGTACGCACGCGGGTTAATATCATCGAAATCAGTGTGCGATAGTGAGTGGATTTTCCACCACGACCGAGGGTGCAACCCTGCCGCGCGTGGTGGCTTATTGTTGACATTGTCACTACAGCAATAGGTTATTTACGGCGAATGTATGACTACAAATAGCGCATTAAGGAATGGAAGACCAGAAGACTGGAATAAAACAGATGCATTTTTCAATAGATTGAATAGTATTCAAATAAATATAAGTACAACCTGGAAAACGCACGCCATAAGCAGGCAGGATAATGAAATGTTTCATAACCCCGAGGCGCAAATATAAATGTGGACAGTGGATCACCACCCGTAAAAAACAAGCATCTTATGACGAACGTAATTACAGTCATAGACAGCTAGCTAGCTAGCTAGCTATAAATAAATACAATTTTCATAACGAATACGCAAATGCACGCACATTCGCATTCACATTTAATTAATTTTTTGTACCATACATGGTGCTGCACCAATTATTCCTATAAATAAATGACTGATGCAACATACAGTGGATACGAAAATGAAGTTGTAGCGCAAGTGATAATAATCCTATAAGAAGGCTAATAATTTAACCACTTGAACCTCACTGTGTTGTATTTTTACTACAATAATGGTTCGTATAGTGTAAACGAGTGTAGCTCATGCGAGAAAAGTGAGTGGCTCTGCCGGCAGCAGGAATATAATAACGCCGCGGGATACGTAATACTAATTAAAATTAATACGCAGTTTATCTCCCGTTTGCGTTTGCTGCACAAGAAGCAACAAGCATGTTGCTTGTGGATGCGTGTGGATGAATTGAATGTACTTAAGATATTTGTGCGTTTCGTTGTTTTGCTTGCACAGCTTGTTGGTGACTTCTTTAACACCAACATACAACGTTCAACGTTCATTCAGGAGTTGCTACTGCTACTGGCAATAGCATTGGCAATGATCGTCACGTGGCAAGAGCACGCATTTCCGTTCTTCTGTCGTGCTTTTTGTGAGTTATATTAATGCACCTTCTCATCTGCACTGCACCTACGCGTGCACGAATAACTCATTTTATTTTATTGCCAATTTGAAAATTAATTAAATGCCTAATTTGCACTCCACTTCGCTCCATCCGCCTATAAACACAATAACGTCACGTCTTAGGCACGTTAATGCGCATTTGCTTTTAAAATCCACTTGTTTTCTCCCCCGAACGCAACGGTGGTGGCGAGTCATTAGCGCATCTGTTTGTTAAGTAATCTTTTTCAACTTGGGCTGGCTGGCTACCTTTGTGTGCTACGCAGGTATAAAACAAGTGATTATTAGCAACTTTTACACGCGCGCTTGGTAAATTGCATTCAGCGTGGCGCACCAGTGGAAATAGACGCATCATTATCATTAATTTCAATTACGATCAGCAATTTCAAGCGCGAGACGTCCGCTTTTTTTGCGCTTCTGTTTTTACGCGTTTCCTTATTCATTCTCACTGCGCACTGCACTGCATTCATTGTTCTTTGTGGCTGCGGTTAGGCGAGAGCTTCGGTACTTACTAACTAACGGCGAACACTTGGCCTGCGAACGGTCGTGTAAGTCGTAAGACCTAAGACGTAAGGCGATTTAAATATTGCATTGGCGGAAAAATGCGCGGTTATAGAATAGCACCGGCTATTACTGTCTGAAATACACGAGATTCGTGAGTTCCGCATTGATCGTTTCGCGGCTGCTGCTCACTTGCTGCGCCTGATTGTGAATCTTACAGGCTTCGGCTTCAAAAAGCCGGCCGCTGCGCTGCGCTTGGACGAATTCAAGAAGTCGTTGGGCGCATTTACATTTGCGTATTAAACTGACTTTAATGTCTCGGCATCAAGTCAAGTAAGTCTGGCTTGTCTCTGTGTCGTCTGTTTCAGCGCGTTTCAAATGTTAGTTTGGTAGTGAACATGAGTGCATATATAAAGTACATAAAGTACCGTTTTATGCGATTTTAAATTGTGCAAATAGCTTTTCTGCAATTGCTGCTGGGACGCAATATCGTGAACGCATTTACATAACTGAACCAACACCTCGCTGGCTGAGCGTAGTAGAGGTGAAAAGAGAAATTTATCTTGAGAAAAATGATTTTGTGAACGTTTCGTTTCTTTTTCTCAGTCTAATTAAACTTTTCACCTGAAATTTCATTAACGTCTTGTGGATTTAGCAATGACGAAAGAAGGCTTATGTTTGACGGTAATTTGCATATTAATTTTAATTTCTTCGTGTTTCCATCCGTCTTTAAAAGCTTTGAGGTTTCGTTATTAATTGATCGAACGGGCATAAAATATGTAAATGCGTTAAGAGGAGAGAAGTAAATGAATTGCTATTTGTGATTTGGTGCATATTTTATTAGCGAATAACAATGCTTCACTTGGCTCGGCTGCGTGGCTAGGAAAACAGCTCGTTTAATTTAATTCCGGCGCGCATTTTTGCCCCAATTACTTATATTTTATGTTTTACAACCATTCATCCATCCGTCGGTTTCAAGATTTACGAGCTTGAAACGCTGCATTGGCAGGTTGTATTAAATCGTCGATCTTCTCGCCCTGTTTCCCTTCTGCGTCTTGGTCATTTTGCTATGAAATCAATCCAGGATTTAATAATTTTATAGAATGTAGATACATATATTTTGTATATAATGATTTCGATTCTTGGTTTTCCGCAAAGTTCTAATGGGAAGTCAGGGTAAAAGTGTCACATTATTAATCATTTCCCATAGCAGTTTGCAGTTAGTAGTTAACAATCGAAGGCCACGTCCATGCGACAGCTGATAGTTGACAATAGGAAATGGCACAAATGAGACGCGTGGGTGTCGTTCTGTCTCTTTGTATTCTTGATATTTGTCTGAAAAATAATTAATTTTGATATATGGCATGCTATACCAGTTGTTTGATGAATTTTCTTGTAGAGTGGTAGAGAATATGTAATGTGGAACACTTGGTATAAGAAATTTTATGTGGGAGATTGGTTAAAATAACATCTGCGCCTAACAGGGTGGGTTACCCGGACCAACTTCAGCGCCATGGGATATGAGTCTTTGTTTCTTGTTTCTTGTTTTGCGTTGGCGTTGGCGTTGGTGGCGAGCGACGTTTGAGTTGTGCGTGTGCGCTTCTTTGCACTTTGATCCCAAAACTCTCTTAAACTTCCCCCTTTGCCACTGAATTGTATCTCGCTGCAGATGAGAGATGACCAAGAAGAGAATCGGGCGCGCGCGCCAGAGGAGGCCAAGACCAATGGCTCCCCGAAGCACTTGACAAAGTTTCCAACCGGAAGTACAACATTCGAATCGAAACGAGTGGATGGAGATTTGTACAAATATTTTTTCAGTCAGTCAAGTCAATCTGTCAGTTGACTTTCGTTTTCTGTGCTTTCCTGAAATGGGAAAACTCTTTTCAAACGTCTTCAATATTAATGAGAAAATGTATGTACATATCGCTGCTTTGCAATTCATCGCAAAGGTCAATTGAGTTTTCTCCTTTCTTTTTGATTTTTGCCATTTGGCGTCTTAGATCCATGAAATTGAATACAAAACGACTTCATTTCTTCGCCTCCTGCTTACTGCTGCAACGAACACCCAACCGCTAACATATTTCAGCTCATTACGAATATTACGAGGCGTGAGTTGTGTTATTCCACGCTCCATATTCCTGCGCCAGAAATTCGCCGATTGCGCTGTGCCATTGCAAAAATGCACCCAGCCAGCCAGTCAAGTCACATTTTTCCTACTTTAAGCACAGACCTGCTGCTACATAAGCAGCCAAATGACAATGCCAAAAGCACACAAATTCTTGGTGGCCTAGTTTAGTTCATGCTTGTTTGAACTCTTCGTAAGACTTTACAAGTAAATTTCAAATGCAAATACATACCTAGACTACTAGGCTAGGCGGAGATTAATTAGCTGCAATGCAATTAGGAGGACTAAGTGTATTTACACCCATTTACATTTGTAAACGTCAAAAAGAACCAAAGTGCAGTGCAGTGCAGTACTTGCCTGCCTGGGTGTTTAATTCACTATATTTTTTTCCTCACCATTCCATTCCACTATGAATGAATGAGCGGACGTTTGCATGCTGGTGGTGTTTTCCTGATCGCAGAATCTAGATTCTAGTTGCACCTTGTTTGGTATGATAAATTCATCCACATTTATCACCAGTCGCGTGTTGGAGTTGGAATTGGTTTGAGGGACCCACCAAAAACAAGGAAGCCGAAGCCATGCATAGGAATACTATGCGAATGGTGACGTATCGCTTGGCATTGCTGCAATCATATTTATCGCATCAAGTTTGCACTGTGCGCGCCTAAGGGGACTGACTATTCCGCCGCCCCCGACAGTCGTACACATACCTACATATTTCCCGGCTGAGCCCGGTTTGCATAAAAGCGTCTATATCAAGTGTAATATTTCGTTGCCCGTCTGACAGCCCTATTATTTTTGCTGATTAGGTCACTTTCGTTGACAAAACGTCTTCGTACGTGACTGGAGGATATAAATATTCAAATAATGCTTCTTGTCATCCTGATGCTCGGTACCGGAAGGTACTAAACAACCCTCAGCACTGCGCTATGCTGCGATCTAAACGACATGTGTAAATGTCGTTCGTATTCGTTAGGAAAAATAAAGAAATCAGAGTGAAATTCGATTCATTTATTTGAGCTACACACAATCGTTGTTGAAGTGTAGGTACATACTGAAATGATTTCCGTGTTGGGTTAACCAAACGTCACTTTCACGAAACTTGTGTTAGCAAACTTTATTCAGTCGATGGATGCACGCCGCTTATTCCATTACCATCGCCGCCTCTGCCAGAGATGAAACATTTCTGTGCTTTGCTTTGCTTTGCTCTAAGCGCCAGCGCAAACGTGCGTTGGTTGGTCGATTACACAGCGCCAAAGTTTTATCTATCACGGGACTCGAATGCGCTCAAAGCACACACAGGCTCGCCGATCGGTTGATTAAAATATTAAAGGGTTAATTACGAATCGATGTTTCCAATGCATTAATTTAATACGTGGCGTGGCGTTCGATCCCGGGCTGAAATTGACCGCCATGGGCAAACATTTGCAAACGCTACTCACGTATCACACCGCACCGGGAACGGGGCACGAGGCACGGAATGTACTTCGGTTCGGTGGTGGTGCGCTTTTGCGTTTGCATGTGCTTTGGCACAATTTGAAATTGATATCGATTAGCAGTGCGCATGGCATTCGCGCTGAAATTGATTCCCAGCGCAAACGCGAACGCGAGCGCACACACTGAACTGAATCCACTTACATATTTGCGTTTGATGTTAGGCTCGTTAGTGCGCTTCAAACCGGTATAATTAGTTATTGGACACTGCTGAGTATGCGCAAGCGCAAGCTCAAGCGCATCAGCACATTATGCTTGCAAATGAAATTATTTTCGAATTTAATTGCTCGCTTCTTTTCTCGGAATCTGTTTGCATAAAGTCGACCCGATATTGCCGACGTAATTGGATTACACGCTTAATTAATCTTTATGTTTGTGTGGTTACTTGTGCATTTGCTTGCGTTTCAAAATTTCGAAGGAAATGAAAATAAGTATCTACATAGCTGTGATTTTATTTCCCTAGTCATTTTTTAAAATTTTCTTAATGGACTTGAAGGAATTTCTGTTCTTTTTGTTGTTGTAACTCTTTTTGATGTAGTTTAGTTAATAACTTCATTCATTGTTGTTTCATTGTGGATTTAAAATTATACTGCAACGAAAGGATAATTGGTGTAATTTGACTTCAAGTAGAAAATCAGCATCTGCAGCTCAGCGCAGCGGAGCACAGCGCGTAATCAATTACGCGTTGTGACGAAACACGACGCGGACGTGGATTTTTGCCTTTTTGTCGGACCTCAGGTGGAATTGTGTGAATCCGCTACGCGGCTAATCAAGCGCTCATTAATAATGTTCAACCCAGTCGTTGCGTTGCGTTGCGGCTGTGGTCATAAAGAATAAGCTAAGCCGGTATGTGAAGACGAAGAAGCAGCAGCAGCAGCAGAGCAGAGAAGAAATGCTGTACCTGTGTTCCGCACAGTAGCGAAGCGACAAAGCCGCAGCGAGAAGTCGATAAAAAAGAGCACGATCCGATGAATAAAATAAATACATAAATAGTGCGCTTATAAGGGTATTGACGGAGGGCCGCGACACGGAGCGACGCGACGCGCGTTCGACTTCAACGTGTGCGGCGTATTAATTGCCCCACGGCCTGTTTATTAATTTATTCCGCACGTAAGTGAGTGCCCACTGGATCACTCGAGCAACAGCAGAGGCAACGGCAGTTGCAGTTGCAGTTGGGCTCGCGCGGCCCCTCGGTCTTTAATTATAATTGCAATTATGTTCTTAATTAGTGAGATATGTGCGAGCTGCGACGAGGCGCAAAAACTCGCGAACTGGAAACAACGCACAGGTGACTTTTTTCCGGGGAAATGCGGCTGCGCTGCGCATCTCCGAGAAGCCGACGTGAGCAAGCTTACTACAGTTGATCGAAACGCTGGAAATTTACAACTTTTTTGATTTATTGGCTAATAAAATACAAGCCTGCGCACTGCACTGCCTTCGACGAGCATACACAGCACAGCACAGCACACCGTTTACAATTTGCAATAACAACAATAACTATTATTAGTAATTGTTGGTTTTCTTTAGGTCATGCATGCATGCGAGTGTGAAAAATCTTAGAGAAATACTAGTAATCGTCGTACTTATGGGAATTGCTAAGCAAGCGGTCGAATAATTACACGTACATTAATTTTACTCCAGTTAATTGAAGATTACTAGAGTGGCAAGAAACTGCAAGTGCTAAATTGCCTAACGTGCTTTCTATGTGCAGGCTCAACAGCGCACTTGATTTAAGACATTGCGTTTAAATGTTTTATGCCGCGTTAAATATTTATTCATTTTTACTTAAAGTAGGTACTCATGGCTGCGTAATGAGAAAACCTTTAACGATGCGAAACCAAATCAGGAAATGCTGTTCACGCCAAAGAAGTTGACTAACTTTGTATGCGAACTCGTATTAGCGCATATGTAGATATATGTATGTGGCTGGCTGACTTAAATTGAGCTGAAATTCCATTGAAAACGAAATACAGTTGTTTTTTTCTTGGCGTTTTTCGAGGTTTTATTACAGAGAGCGACCGACATTTCGGTATTTTCTCTATCAGTATCATTTACAAGGCGAGCATTATCTGGGCGTTATAAACAAAACCGGTGGTAGCAGAAGCTGATAGGTAGCGTGCGCCAACGTTGCTTGCGTGATAGACCACACTAAAGAACACATGTGGAACGTCCAAAGTTATGGGCGCACGCCAAGGCGGCCAGCCGCCCGGCTGCCTACTTCTTATTGCATTGTGCTTGGCCTGAGCTTGTGCTTGTGCTTCAATCATCGCTGTCTACCGATGAACGAGAAAAAAATCAACACATATGATACCCAACAACCAACGATGGACAATTTTACAATTAACGCCAAGGTGACTCGTCCTGCACTAATTGCATTGCGTTGAAATTCCACTGAAAACTGCGATTGCGTATTTGCATTTTCGTTTGGCATCACCTTGATCACTGGCAGGTTATTAATGAAAAAAATCTGGTGGGTTTCGTGATGCATTACATCGCATTCGATGGAATATCATAGGCTCGTGTTTTTTCTTTCTGCTGGTTGTTGTTGTTGTGAAGCAGTGGTGAATTCCGCAGATTGAAATTGCAAAAAGTTCGTGCGGTTGGCTTATTGCTTTCATATTGCATGTTTATGTCTGATTTCGAAATTGGATCGGGTACACTTTACCCAGAATATGTATGTATGTACCGTGTATGTAATTGAAAAACACATGCATAATATTTTTGATCAAAATTACACTGGTCGTCAAGCTTGGCTCGGTCTTCGGGAAGGGCATTGCGTTGCATTTCTGCTATTGCCATTGTTTCCTCGACACTTGGAATAGTTGGGTGAAATTTATAGCTTCTATCTGCATTTGATCGCGATTGAATGTTGTAGGTGCACTAGTTGTGACACAACACGAAACGTCGCGTTGCGTTCCATTGCATCCTCTTGCGTTCATTTATCAAAGCAGTTGTTGGTGTTTTTTCCTCTTCCTCTCTTTGCTCAGAAGATCTACATATATACGAACATTGTTGCTGCATGTGAGCAATAAAACAAGAAACAATGTTGTTGGCTGGCTGTGACACCAAAGCACCAGTAGGTACCACCAGGTACCCAGGTCAAGATGCATTGAGGTCATCATGACTGATACCCAATATCCATCCTCTAGCAGCACGGACGACAGACAGACAAGCGACATGAGACAAGGGACAAGCGCTGGTCAGTCCTACGCGAACATTACTTAACAACATTCTGACGCAGCGCAGCAATCAACTTGCTGATGCTGGGACGAAACGAAACGAAGTGAAGTGGAATGAAAACGAAATGCTGGAAAAGCACAAAACGTGCACTCGTTGGCGTGGTTGGCGTTGCCATGCCGTACATTAATTCAGTTTATTAGAGAGGCTGGTGGCTGGTGCCAATCGCATCCACATACGTTTTGTTCGACACGATGCTTATCGTCGCGACAAACAAGCGTCGATTGCCTTCGTTGCTCTCGGTGCGCGCCCTGCCCTGCTTTGGCTCGGGTTCTGCTCGTTACATGTTTCCCCGTTCCACCGAAACGTCCGAAAAATCCGCCTTGCCGTGTTTAATTATGGGCCACAGCCCATCAGCGAGTACAACACGCTCGGCGCACGTCTGCAACGAGAACGATTTATGTTTCACACCTTTTCAGGTTTCCGCTCATTTACCAAACACACCACCACTATGTGTGTTGCCTGGTGTTGTGCTGGGTTGGATTGGATTGGATCGCATCGCCAACCAGCCAGACGTGTGTTCTCGAACAATGCCTGATACAAATTGGTATTCTAAATTAAATAAGGCATCGCCGCGCGCCATGCATATAAATAACGCAAATCTCTGCTCATTTATCTAAACGCGTTCAAGGGATTCTTCCATGCGCTGCACTGCTGTGTTGTGTGCTATGCAGACTGACGCTGGTGGTGATTCATGGATTCATTAACAAATCAATGCAACTAACTTAACTCAACTCAACGTAACGTAACGGAACGTAACTTGTTTTCACTCAATTTCAATTTGAGGACTCAATTTGAGCCTCTTATTGTCGTCCCAGATAACACGGTTCTCCACTAACGCAATGTGGGCTTTCTCACAGGTATTATCAACATGGAAATGTACTTAAAATGAACTTTTCTGCACGTAACTAAGAGTTTTAATTAATGTCGTCTTTGAAAAGTCGATAACTTTAGGAATTTTAGGAACTCGCTGATAGATAACGTATGGGCAATCAGCGACAAGATGTTGTTAAGTTAATTTAAGCCTTTCATAATGCGAATAACATATCGATGATGATCGGAATCGCTAATGCTAATCACGCCGCTCGATCGCTAATAGCTCTCAAGCACGGTATTAGATTAATAAATATCCGAAAATGCGCGCATTTGCATACAAATATGAGATAAAACGAAGTGGTCGCACTGGCAACCACGATCCACTCAATTAATTGGCCTCCTATGACATACAAGTAGGTGAATTAACATTTTAAATTTCGGTTGACTTATCGTTTCTAATTGCATTTTGTATTCGTTCGAATGTGATAAATTCTATCAACGCCAGGCTCAGGCTGCAAGAGAGCCTCGAAAATTTAAAAAGAATTTTAATTTACTTTAAAAGCGATTTCTTAGTTGAAATTTTGCGTGATGGCTTTTTATGCGTATCGGTAATTTATGCGCCTGCTTCATGTAATATGCAACTAATTAATGTTGCTTATTATTAAATAATTTAAAATTCTTCCACGAATAACTTATGAGTGAAGCGCGCTCGGGTATAAACGCGTGTTGCGCGCGGCAGTAGCGCTGCGTGTCGCCTTGTTCGCTGTAAATGCATGAATCTCATCTCATCTCATCTTGATGCACCGGATTGCAATCGAATGCATAGGAAGTTTTAACGAGACAAGATGAGAGAAAAAATGCCCTCTGGCATCGGTCTGCCTGCCTGCCTGCCTGTTGCGCGCTGTTGTTTAATAAAATTGAGTTATGTCTTGGGCCAATATTAACGCACAGGAACGATGGCTGGCTGGCTGGCTGGCTAGGACGACGCTACTGAAGTCCCAAGAATTAAAGCAAGCGCACTTTCCTCTCGTTGCTGCTCTTGCATAATTCACGAACATTGCTTGCCACTCGAAGAAGAAGAAGATCAAGCAGAGAAAGATGAGAAAGAAGAAGAAAAAATATTATCAGCAAAAAGTCCAAGCGAACGGTGACTGGCCATGCTCTGCTCCCGGATAAAACGCATGAAATAATTAAACTTTTTCGGCAATTGAATTATACATTCATTCATATCCTGCGATGCCATGCACGTTGCACGATGGCTGGCTGGAGGTTCTTTATGCTTTCCAAGCAGCCAGCGATGTGCAAAGACGTTTCGCATCAATTAACATCATTAGTATCAATTCGTACTGCGTATGTCGCTCAGGTTCCTTGTTTCCACACACGTGCACGAATTATGCTCGTTATCAATGCGGCGCAGTCGCAGGCGCGTCTTGAGGAGTCGCGTGTTTGCGTGCAGTTTGAGAATTGTGAAGCGATGCGTTCAAGAAACGGGCACTAATCATATGCACAATAACTTACTCAATTAGGACAATGTTATCACTTTTCTGCATACGCTCGCGCTGTGCTTGAGCTTGCGCAGATATAATCACAGCCAAAGGAAACAATAACTTAAGCACTTACTTGAATTATCTTCCAGTCGGACGAAAGAGATTTATTTATCTCTGAGACGTCCTTTTCAAAGAAGTTATTAGATTATCTTCTCCACTCTGCACTGCTCTGCTCTGCTCTGTTCTATTTTCTTAGCAGGGAAAAAGTGTATCTTACGGTTATTTAATAATTAACTCAATGATGATGTGAAATTTTCCCACACTCAGTCTCATAATAATATCTGCATATGCGATGAGTCCGCTATGTACTCACTTCCGCAATTTGTGCACTAATTACTAATCACAATTCGATTTTAATTAAACAGATATGTATGTTATACTCGAATGTGATTTCCATTAATAAACCAACCAGATTGAAGATGCCTGTACCTATGCAGTAGGTAGGTACAACCTACCCGTGTTTGGATTCAATTACCTCTGTTGGCTCGCATGCTCATTGAATCAATAATTAGCTAGATGCGCGGTGTGTTTTTGCGTCAATCTCAGAAATGTTTTAATTGGCAGGATAGATCTCATTATTTACGAGGATTGTCTTATAAATCACGCACGTAAATAAGCAGTACCTACGCGTGCGCGCACTTGTAATTAAATTAATTTTGAGCGCAAGCGGACAATATAAGAAGCTGCGATGCAATGCTCAAGACAAGACGAGACAAGATGCTTCAGATCTTGTGCTGTACACACAATGATTATCAACGGCGCACAGCACACGTAATGTAATGTAATGTAATGTGAGCGTAAGTGCGATGGGCAATCAGGCAATCATAAGCGCGCGGCCAGTTAATGATTGCATTTGCAAGCAGGGGATTCAACTATTATAGTAGGTACTAGACATGTAATTGATTACTTGCGCTGCAATCGCGCAATCTGTATTCGCGATCAATCACAGCGATTCGATGTCATGTGAGGTGAGGTGAAGTGATGTTGATGTGTGTACATCTGGGAATTTTTGCTTATTAAGATGTCGTTAGAAAGTCGCTTTTTATTTGAATAAAATGCAGTTTACGTTAAGAATGTGTTTAAATGTGCATTATGTTGGCTTCAAGTACGTTCCTGTCATGAAATTCTACATGTATATTGAAAGATCACAGCGTAATGTTGCATTTAAATTGCGATAGAAACACAATACGCATGGACTAGCGGACAGTTAGAATGGCACGAATAAGGCATAAAAGCGCTGTTGATAATGCGTTTGGTTGCATTGCGCATCCACACAGAGCGCAGTGGTGCATGTGATGTGATGTTTGTTGAAGTAATTACAGATCGAATCATCTGAAGAAACCTCGTACTCTTCTTTGCAACACGAACACGAACTCGAGTTGAGTTGAGTTGAGCTGTACTGTTAAGTAAATTGCGCTTGCGCCTTGTGCTCGTATCATTTTCATATCGCATTTACGTACATAATCAACATATGCCCTCACTTCCATATCAAATCTATAAGTATATGGCATTCACAAGAGAGTTTCCGTAAAAGTCTTAAGCATTCATTAACATTTCTGAAGATTTAGATTGCATTCGAGGCTCGTTTTAAATTCTTAAGATATTAGTCGATTGACAAATTCGTAAACATTTATACAGGGACAGTGCGCATTAATTAAAATCGGAAATTGCTTAATTCGTTTTAGTGCTTTGGAATAGCAATAACAGGCATTGATATTAATAACACATGCGGTCATTAACTAAATGAGTTTAAATTTTCGATTTAATTACCTTTCAAGCAAGAATGAATGAATGAATGAATGCAATACGATGCGAGGCGATGCGATGCGATGAGATGGGACAGCGACAGGTTTCCATTTCCGATTATCGATGAATATGTTGGCTTGCTAATTAATACCTGTGCTCTAATTATTGTATTACTGATGTTACTTAAGATTAATTAATAGCAAGAACAGGCACAACATATTAAAATAGATAATAATATAGATAACAAATGAAAAGGATTCAAAATAATGCTTTTAATTATGTATAATATTGATTAAGTATCTAGTTTGTCTCTGTGCTAGAAATAATCGCAGTTTGATATTCACGTCTAACTCCCATCAGCTATGTATGTGCTGATGGATTTCATATTTATCCTGGATGTGCATTTGGATATTCATTGTCAGGTGAAGCGTAGTGATTTCCGCGCTGATTGAAACTTTTAAACTTCCTCTCTATCACATTGTAGCACTGAGTATCGAACAGGACAATTTCGAAATGCTATGTGTTTACTCACGACATGGTTATTTATGCAGCGTTATTACGCATTTACGTGAACTGTTGTCCTTTCATGCATATTCTATTTTTTATTCCGATATAGTTATTTGACTTGCAAATAAAATATTCGTTTTGGTTGACGCTCTTTTCACTTTTTATACATAAATGTACGTAGGTACATATGTACGTACTTACATGGCTAACGTATATTTTACGTAATCGAATTTAATATTAAATGTAAGCAGCGAACCCCATTTATAGATTCAATTAATTTTTGTATTTGTCATGCACGGAAACGCGATGAAACGTAATGGGAAAAAGTAAGTGCGGGATATAGACTACCCTCTACATTCTACACGCTTGGTACTTTCGATAATATAATGTAATAATTGGAGGCGGAAATATGGTGAAATAAAATGACATTCGCTCGTTTTACTTCGAGTGAGCGAGTGCGTGGCATTGCCATGGAAATTGGAAGGAAGCGGATGTGAAGATTTTGAAAGAGGGCGAGTGTGGGATAGACTCAAAGAAAAGCGCATATATTCGGAAATCGTTACGTTGTTAATGCCTATTTCGTGTGCTTTTTATGAAGTTTTATATGGAATATTCACGCATTTCCTTGGAATAAGATCAGATTTATTATAAAAGTTACTTAGGGTAATATGAAATGCTTATTGTCTCATACATATTAGTAGTTGAGTTGAGTTATTGTACTTGACTTGATATGAGTTAAGTACACTTACATCACAAACAACCAAAGAGAAACACTCACATCTAATGGCCTGATGCTTCCCTGGTGCACTCGATTACATTACAAGATAGGGATAATTAAATATGCATTAATTCTTCATTAAATCGATTCGTGCGTGCTGATGCTCTTATAACTTATTACAACTTATATCATATCATACATGAATTTCATGCACATGTTGCAACAACTAGCTTTTCGACTCTTGAGTTTGAACGACTTAAGAAAACGAACCCCAATTAAATTAATTTCTACTTTGTCAGACTCTATACTCGCCTCTGTGTTTCTTTTTATCTATACGCAGTATTAAGTGAGCATTCATTCTACTTCATTAAAATCATATTCGTGTATTAAATTATATTCTCTACTCTGCTCTACTCCAGTTTACATAATATAATGTATACCATATGTCGATGGTAATGTTTTATAGAATCAACTATGGTAAAGTGAACTGTAATTATAATTATGCAATATTACATACTTGCCTACAACATACAGACTATATTAAATTACCCAAAACATAAAATGCTAATTGTAAATAAATTCAATTATAAATTAACTGTGGGAGGCGTAACTGAAATTATCTCGGGCTTGATCTGATTTTTATCAAATTTACTTTCGTGTTAATGATGTTAATGATACTTTTAGTTCCTCCTCATCATCATTACAGTGCAACAACAACAACAAGGAGCGATAAAACATTCAATGCTTACATACATGAATTCCTAATGCTAGCAGCAAATCACCTGCTTGCGAATTCTTCGCACGTACGTGGAACGGAACGGCACTGCCATTCTTAAACTCGGCCCAACGAGAGAACTAGACGATCCACTTGAAAGTGTCAAACCGTTGTAAATCACCCAAACGTCATAAAAGTCTTCTATCATTATCTATCTTCTGGTCAGGTAGTGCTTTCTTTGTTGGCGACAAAAATTAGAAGACGGCCTGCAAATTTTGGATGACCAATAGTCGGTTGTCCATAAACGGTCATAATACAAAATTACTGAGTGACACAAACAAAAATATATTACAAGAGAGAAGATTCACCCAACATGTTTGCTGTTTTTACACTCTGTAAATTCGGTCTCAACGCCCAAATTCTTGCACCCTGTCGTGACTAGGGCTTGGCCAGTTTCAAGTGGATCGTCTAGTTTATAGGTCGGTTTTCCTATACTTACCTCTCACTAGTTATTGAAGTTTTATATATGGTAAACGGCCGTAATATATAAATATAAAGTACGAAAATAGTTGTAAACGAATGCCCGGTGAACACAGAAGGAAGCTTGCTTGTTGTGTGTTTATGAAAAAAGGGCGCGCACTGTATGCGAATGCATCGCATCGTCTTGGGTTTCACTTTGAGACGAGCGGCCGCGGCGCACAGCGCGCAGCGAGAAAAAATTACGATAATTACGTAATAACCGTTAAAGGGTTTTACGGAAACACGGCGATCAAGTGCGCTACAAGATCGCTGCCGCTGATATAATTTCCTTCTAAATGCAGCGACGACGGACGTGTCGATCCTTCTTCGTCGCCGGCGTGTTTATGTCCTGCCTTTCTTGTCATGTGCGCCTTCCAACGAGTGTTCGCTGAATATGCTTGCAATTGGCAATTAGTACCAATTCAATGCGCTATTGGCGTGCATTTTTACAACGCTCGTGTGTACATATTTAACCTGGACTTCATTACATTACCTACCAGCTAACAATGAATGCACTGTGCAATGTTCAATGTGCAACAGGCGAACACAAATATCGACTTATTAATGTGCGCCAAACGTTCATCATGATAAAAGTCGAAAAGTCTGCTTGCGGCTGCACTTGCATAATGTATCACATTATTGGCTGGCTTTTGTTCCTTCATTAATATGTAATTTTCTCTTCTCTTTTTTTTCAGTAAGTGAGCCAGCAACCAGCTGATAATAATCATCGCCTGCCTCCTTAATTCCATCAAGATCAACACGTGATGCGCGTAAATTTGTGTAAGTTTTGCAAATAATTAAAATAAATTGATGGGTTGCTTGCGTTGATTTGGCTGATAAAATACGTGAGCAATTTACGGAATATCCGCGTTCTTCGCCTTGTCTTAAACAATCCTATACGTAATAGCTTATGGCACAGGAGCAGTTTGTTTGAAGTCGCTGGCTTTTTGCGTCTACATATGCTTTCGCTGCCGTTTTATTGCCATCCACTCTAAGGAATGTCGCTACCACTTTACTTTTATGTCCATTTGTTTTTATTTTATTTGTTTGTGTTGGAAATACATGCAGGCAAGCCACCCTGAGTTAGTTTAGGTTCTTGTATGTGAAATGCGATGTGAAATGAAAAGAGGGCGCTCGGGTGATAGGAATATGGCTATAAAAGCAATAACTACAAACGCGTGTGCAAGGAAGGAAGGAAGGTCGGTCGGTGGATGTTATTGCTTAGAAACAGACGTAGATCGAATATTAAACTTTGCCAAACGTGCAACAAAAACAGGCCAACAGGAGTCTGGAGAGCGAGGTCGGACATTTTTATAATACTTTGTAGATAAGGAATTATATTTATTATTGCTTTGGATAAGAAATAGAATGTTATAAGTGGAAGAAGTTGAAAGGAAATCGTCATGAGTAATTAATTTATGATTGTCTTCTTGATAAGACAAAGCCGTTTATAAATAAATAAGTAGTCAACCAGTAGTCAATTAATTCAGCAAATATTCTAATAAATTCTAATGAACTTGCAAATTTATTTGATCGAAGAATTATTTTGTGGTGAAGGAATTAAAATACCATAAAATGTTTCACACATATCGATAATATAATTAAGTATAAAATAACGTTGGTTTCCTATCGGCAGGCATTCATTAAATCCGCATCCAACTGTTATAAATTATAATTAGCTGAAGCCCAAGTTTGACGTTCAATAATTGCTTGTTAAAAACTCCAACTCCAAGCCGTTAATGCTTTCTTCCTCTATCGATAGTTTTAATCCATTTCAAGAAATACATACATACCTACATTATTGCAAGGCAAGTTTAGTATCTAATGATGTTTTTTATTTGGAAATAATTTGCATATTAATCATTCAGTCAGACGAGTATGTGTTCGCCTCTTCGAGTTTTGTGTTTTTGTGTTCGCATTTTCTTGGCTGGGAAAATATCGTCTGATGATGAGAAATAAAGCCAATGTGTAAATACGCCCGAGCACATCACATCACACCGCATCATATATGTACTCGTACAGTATACGCAATGTTTGCCAGCAAATCGTGCTCGTGCCTTGTCTATACTAAAAGAACAAACTGATTGTGAGTGAATCCAGAGCGTTGGCAGAACAGAACGTATCATCATCGCCAATTCAGTGCCCGGTTTCCACTATAAAGCAATGTTTATGCCCGACATAAAAATGAAATTCGCTGAATTATAAACTGCAAGGTAATAAACTGTCATCAAACGAACGCGTACACACATGTTTTCGCGTTTGCTTTGTGGAATGTGGAACATACACAGCAAGTTAGATTGAATTTTCCTTCATTGTTTAGTCAAACTTTAATTCAACTCTACTGGAAATTGTTTAGCACGTTTCAAGTGACAGAGTATTATATACATACATACGTTAAAGTGTCGATCAGATGATAATTTTTGCCACTGAACTGCTAGCAAATCCGCTGGACGCAGGACTTTTCGGCGAGAATTTATTTTCTGGCGTCGCATTTGTTTCTACTTTATTCATTTGCATTTCTGTCAGCGTGTTGGACATCAGTTTTATTTCATTTGGTATTGCATGGAGCATGCCATTCCGGTGGTGATACATTGATGCCAGCCAACGACTTGCTCATTGCTGGAAAAATATGCAATCCACATTTGAATACACATCGCATTGTTGTTTAACAGAAAAGGAGAGGCTTTATGGCCGAGTTACAAATCCAGGTATTTGGTATATATTTTATCAAAGCACGTGTGAGTTAGTGCATTGGCTATGGCTCTGGTAATACAGAGAACGGATGTTTATCCTTTAGGTAATGTGTATATTGGCGTATATTTTACGACGAGCCTCGTACAATCGTGTGGGTTTCTAATTAATGGCAGATACTCATGAACTCAATACAGAAACGTGTACGCATTTTAAAAGTACATATTTACAAAAATTAAAATAAATTTGCGAAAAACATTTTAATTTCACATGTAATTTCATCTCGCATTTGCCGATTTTGATTATTTTTAACTCAGTTTTCAATTAAAAATTAATTAATATTTACACACGGATGATAGGCAATCGCAATTAGCATATAACGGTTGTTTCCTCCTTCAACGAGAGAGATTTCGTATTTTATTCCAACGTTTTCCATTCGTCGTATTTGTTTTTCGGATTTGAAAGTATTTCTATCCTACGTGCGCTGCAATTAAAGCACGTTAATTTCGTATAATAAATAATCTAATCTTAATTACACGCAACATCATTAAGTTGCCTTAAATCATTCCTCTAATTACTAATTGCGATCATTCCTAGTCCGTCTCGAGACACGTTTCTTCGTCGCCGTTGAAATGAAGATGGAACTTCATTGTCTTGTAGGCGAGAACGACGACCACCCGTTACGTCAAATTAGCCGCGTTTTCTTTTCGGCGGAATGTGATAAAATAGGGCCTGCCCTTAAGAAAGCACAGCACCTGCTTGCCCCTTTCGCCGCAAAGGGAAGCGCTACAAATTCGTAAAATTGCTTTGAAGTGAAGCGATTTAGCCTCTCGGTGTAATTCGAATTTTTTGTAGATTAAGTACGTAAGCTGCAAGCACGAACGCATGAAAACAATTTGTCTGCATGTCAAGGTGCAAGCTGCTTGTCTTAATAGACTTGAACCTCAAAAAATGTCAAATCATTCGGCCCCACAATGCCAAAACATAACTAGACTAAACTGAGCAAAGTTTGAAGGATTAATGAATTGTTAGAGACGGCCTTTTACATTATTCATGAACTTTGTTTGTTTGTTCGTTATTACTTTCTCATTTTTGAAAAAAATATCATGTGGCAGGTAGAAACCTAATCAAAATGAACCAAGCAAGCAAGCTAGCAGGCGTCTTAAGACGCATAGTTTATTCATTACCATCTCTTATATTTACCCTCGGAATTACCATGGCAAATGGTCTATGAATTAGAGATACATTTTCATCCATGGCACAGTTTCCTATTCAATTCGCTCGCTGCGTGCTGAGTACACACACATATCACACAACCTCTCGTCTTCTTATTCTTCGTCTTGTTCTTGTTCATCTCGAGCGAGATTCTGTGTTCCGACACAGACCACCAACCGGTGTAACAAAACGAAAACGCCATGCATGCCCTTTTCTTCTATTTACATAAAATATGAACGCAATGCCCGTAAATAACCACGCATGCCCACCATGCTAAGCCAGCTAATTAGAATGTGAGTTAACATAAACTAAAACAGTTCACTGCAGCGCAGTAACGCACAATTCAACGTGCACTCAAGCAAACTCGAATCCTGGCAAGGTATCTGAGTCTTCAGTGCGTGTCACTTATCAAAGAATATAATTTAAATTTCTGGACGTTAGATCAAGAATCAAAACTTGGAAATAGCTTACTCTATAAAGTGTCATACTTACCAACATTTCATACAAAAATAGCAAAAGCAAATGCAAATCCAAAGCAACAACAATAACAAGGGTTAGAAGCAGAGCGAAGCCAAAGAATAATGAATGTGCCAGCTCTAGAAAAACTTCCACACACCGCGCGTCGCGACGTCGGCGTCGTATCCTAATTGCAGCTAATAAAGTTCTCATAACTTGAAAACCAAAGTTTGCCTTGCAAAGTAAGAAATTCCACTACATTATATGCATGTATACGCGAACGAATGTGGATGGAATGTTTTCGTAAATGAGTTTAAATTCATCATGTGTCAGAAAGTAGGGTATAAACTTGATACGAAAGTTTGCAACAAAGCCATGCTGTAAATTATGAATAACTTGGCTGGTTAATTTGCGTTTTAAATTAGATTTTCAAGTGGGAATGTAGAAGGTTGCAAAGCAAATAGTGCTTTGCAACCCTCGGTGCATAGGCATATTTCATGTGCGCGCGATTTTTACAAAAGTGTTGCCGCTAATAGAGTTGTTGTTGTTCGTGGAAAACACAACTCGCGTGTCAGAATACGCCACCGACGTTACTCATTTGCCTACTAACTACATGTACACACAAATGCACACCTTGCCTATCAGATCTCCTCCAAGTTAAGCCAAGCACGCATATGAGGTCGAAGCAGACGCGAACTTCATAACCAGGGGTCAGTACTCACGAATAAAGAATTAGCTTCAACCCTGGGAAACTAATTCGAATAAAGCCGTTCGTGTAATTTTCAAATTTCCGCCGTGTAATTAAATGTGAATGAGTTGTACCCAAGCAGACAACGGAACAATGAATGCAGTAATGCACCTTGAAGTTACCGGCGTTAAGCAGCGCGCATTGAAACCCTTTGGGCAATTGATCGGATTTCAATTTCCTCTTTATCAGTCCTTTGACGCAACCAAATCTCTGGGCTGAAACGGAACGGAACGAAACGAAACGGAACGGAAAGCAACACCAGCGGAGATTGTTGATTGAAGAATGGAAAATGAAAGCTTTCGGCATGGGGACAATAGAAGATGAACGGGTTGTGTATTACCGCGCATGCATCGGTGTACAGAAAGGAAGCCGACCGTTGAGTGCCATTGAATTCGGTACCTCTTTGGTCGGCGTCGGCGCTGTGTCGCTGTGTCGCGGCGTGTCCTCTGTCCCCGTGCGTGCTCTTATTACAGATTCCTTTTTTAATGCCGATCGCTGCTTAATATTACACAAAGCCTTCGTTCGCAAATATTGATGATGAATAAAATGAATGAGCGCTTTATGCGCATACGAGTGTGTAAGCCCGATTGAAGAGAGTAACTGCAGCAGGAGGAACCAGGTTGAAAGAAATATTGCGCGCTTTCTTCCATGAAAACTGACTCCAAAGGAAGACCGAAGACCTTTCGAGGAGAAAAACTAAAAGCAAGGAAATCTCTAACTATCAGCAATCCCTGTGTACCTAGGAGTGCTTTTGCTCGTTTTGGACATTCGTGTACTCGTACTTTCTTTCATCCCTGCCGGGCTGCATACTTTTCGCAATTTTTTGCCAAACGTTCTCGTTCGCAATGGGTTTCTAAGTGGGAGTGTGACTATTACTTGCTGGGTGCACTCGGGAAGAAAACGGAATATGCGACTGAAGTTATCCTTGCAGAAGTAAGGACGGAGGACAAGAGGCTATGAAAGTTCGCTATCGGTTCGCGCGCTAGCACTGAATAATGCAGTTTTCTTGCGATCGCTCGAAAGGTGAAAACGTCGCGATTTACGAATAATTATGCGATTCGCTATGCATTTCTTAATTGCTCTTATGCATTATAGAGCACTTTTGACCGCAATAAAGTCTAGAATTTCAAAAGATTTTATTCGACACAATATACTGCAAAAGTATAAAAATAAAATCAGAGTTCCTGCATTCTTAGCGCAGGCAGGCGACTTTTTAAAAAGGACCAAAAAGCTGAACTGGACTGAAAGTAGCATTCATTGTTACAGTTTTACAATGGACCTTGCAAGAAATGTCTACCTACTAAGTGTTTGACTTTTTAAAAATCATTTGAAGTTCGTCGTTAACGCATATATTTATTTATAAACTTGACAGAAGCAGATTTTATACCTTAAGACAATGTATCTCTCTTAATGAAACTGCAATGAACATGATTTAAGAAGTTGGCTGGGTGAGCGCCCAGTCTCGAGAAGAAATATATTCCTGGCGAGTACTTAGTCGTAAGTAAGGTTTCGGCGCAAATACTTGAAAACTATAGTGGATACTATTTGATGCAGACGTTGTCCTCCTTGGAACAAGGACCATTGAAACACAAGCCGTCAACTATACACGTTCGAACAATGAGGCAGCAGTTTCGCGGCCTGCGCCTTGAGGTCCAACTCTGTCGCGTTTTTGCTTCTTTTTTCATTTCATTATATGCATGCAACGAGCGATTTCAACAACTCGGAACAACTTCAGTCGTCAGCCACTCGACGGTGCTTGTGCTTGCTGAAAACTCGAAACGACACGACCCGATACGCGCTGATCCTCCGTGGACGCGGTGGACTCGTGAAAATTGCTGAAAGTCTTTGTCTCCTCTCCGTTAGGTTTTAATTGTTTGTGCTTACTGCAGCCAGAAATAGCGAGCACTTGCTTGATGCTTGATTTTTAGATAATTTGCACACAATGAATTCGGTGCTCGGCCGTGTTCGCGGACGCCTGACAGAAATTGAAGCGTTGCGAGTAATCTTCTTACAAGCGAACGTAAAGCTTCCATTGTTAGGAATGATGTATTGCAAACAAATACGAAATAATGAGGAATTGGGAATGCGGTGAGCAAACTTAAAAGTTCATTAATATTTTGCGGGCTTGTCTGCGTCTTTCGTCGTCTTGAAATCAAGGATCAGAGAAACCTTACAAGACGAAACTAGGCGCAATAAAGGATTATAGGTACGTAGGTACGTAGGTAACCATGCCACATACGGAAGACCCACAAGGTGCATTCATGTCACTTGCGCTCAGATATCCCATTGAAAGATGATACACCTTCGGAGACATGCACGTCAACCATCATGATTGCCCAGCGGCGATCAAGTGACAATAAACGCTACCCAGCCAATCAACATGCGCCGGTTGCCATTGTGCATTGTTCATTGCGTAACAAGAAGAAGTACCTAAAGGGTGCCAGATGGGATGTTCGCATACTCTGCTCGGCTGGCTTGAAACAAAGAAGCGCCGAGAAAGGGGTGAGCCTAGCTCAGCGTGCCGAGGGCACTCGGCGCTCATCAACTCCTTCGGCCACCATGCTGCCAGCAGCGCTAGCGCCCTTTAATGCAAAACGCATGTATGTAGGAAGTGGAAGTGAAGTGGCTGGCATATGTGTAAAAAGCCGATGTAAAAAGCGACGCGACGCGTCTCATGTGAAAACCTCCATTGCATTGGTCGGACGGCATCCTGCATGGAATGCAACCAACCACGGTTGGTTCTTTGTGCCGATGTGTCGACGGCGGGGCCGCGAAGTAAAGCGCGAGACACACTCTTCATGATGCATGGCAGGCAGGTTGCTTGGTCTCTGGTTCGTTCAGTGTTTCTTTTCGCTGCACATCGCGCCATCGTAATTAACCGGAAGCAAGGAAGCAGTAGGGAGGATTCGCTCTATGAGCAAGCAAATGCAAAGTGATGTGCAGTCAAGTCAAGTCGAGACAAGACTTTTCAATGAGTGTCTGGTCTGGGCTGGTCTTTGTTTGAAGGATTAGAATATGTACATAGGTACATACTGCACATACCATTACATTGGTAATTAATTAGCAAAGAATATAATTAGCGATTGCAATGCAGAACTTTATGGATAATTATCTAGAATGAAATTGAATTTATGCGCAGTCAAGTTACGCTTGTTTCATATTATATTAGTCCTTGGTATTTATCGGCGCTTAATATCAAATATCAACCTGATTAAAAAAGATCAATACGGTTTGCAGTTTAATCCCGACCGATTGACAGAGACATTCATTCGCTTGCGCTTGCAATCGCAATCAGAATCAGTTGTCAGTTATTTGTTGTAAGCAATAACTATGCGCGGAATTAAACAATTTAATGATTTAAACAAGCAGCTGCCTAGTTAGCGGCTCGTTTGGGCTTCGTTCTGATTGTGAGTTGATTTTATAGTTGTAGTTATATTTATTTACGAGTTCATTGTGTGTCGGCTTGGAGCTTACTTACAGCTTATTATATTGGTTATTCAGCAACACTAAAGAGGTGGATGTGGATGTGGATGGCGATCAATCGGCGACGCATTTACTAAACGAGAATTCATGTAATGTAGTCAATAAACGTGTGTCTACTTACTGAAAGGCTAACCTAATTTTTTATTGTCACTGATTATCTGCCTGCTACTGACTGGTTTGCTTTTAGTTTGGTTTTTCTGCGGTTTATGTCGGTTTGATGATATTATTCTGCTGGCGTTGAATGCTGCACACCCTGTGAGGTGGAATTAAATGAATTGTAATGAACGACAACTTACATGCGAACATGAAACAGCGCTGCGCAGACGAGGATACGAGGCGAATGCACGAGGTACATGCCCGACGACCGTATTTTATCATTTGACATGCAATTATCTAGTGCGGCGTGCTACTGAATAATTGCATTACGTACTTGCTGCTTGCTTGTTTAGATGCAGGTTTCAAGCGCAAGCGCATAAATTCGGTGTTAATTTCCAACCTTAATACTTAAGTCTTAAGATCAAGACACAAGGCAAGAGAGAATATAACAAACAAAGTCTCGCTTGCAAAGTGACACATGGGGCTTTGACTCATTAGTCGTTTTTATATTTGCTTCTTTATTTTTGAAAGTAATTAAAGTTATTGAAGCACAAAGTTGACTACTTGACAAGTGGGTACAAGTTTTTCTGTTGCTTCGCATGAGAGTTGCACTGAGCAATGCAAAATGGTTTTGTTTTTGCATCGACATTATTTTTCATATTAATGACAGCAAAAACGCTCTGAATCATGTCTGATGTGGTCAATTTAAGACTTTGCATAAATTAGCTGGGGAATTATGTACGAGTAGGTATACCTACTTTGCGTTCGCTGACTGTGATGCAGGCTCAGCTGCGATGCGATGTAATTAAGTTTAAAAATCATGTGGAATCAATTAACGTCCATGGGCTGATGTCGAAGCGAGCAGTGACAGCGACAAGCCATCGGACGACAAATCCCCGCGACAGCATCGCAGGCACTCACTGCACTCACTCGCCGAAGACATCAATTAACGGATGAGCGGTGCGCGTGTATTAATCTCCACTGGCTCTGGCTCTGCCTCTATTTTGGCATTTGGCTGCAGCTTCGATGATTACACGGTACTCGTGGTTCTTTTTGTGCGGGCTGAGCTGAGCTGAGCGGCTTGCATGGCAAATCTTCGCGCTTCGGCAGTTCGATTAAGATATTTATCGGCGGAACGCGCACTGACAGTTGACAATCGATTTGCTCGTGTGGACCGATTGGCCAACATCTCGCCACAAGAGCGCAAGAGATAGATATGAGATGCCCGCAGAATAGATGAATGATGCGTGAAGGAAATTTTGACACAAAAGCAATTCATTGCCGATCGCGCAGAAGAAACCAAACAAGACAAGACGAGATGACATCCAAAGAAAGCGCAAGCGAACGGATGCATTCGGATTTAAAGCTACGCATTAAATTCAATAATTCATCATCATTCGAGATGACGGCGCCGTTCGAGCAGAGTTAGTCGCAATTGCGATTTGCAATTGTAATTAAACGTGAGCGCTAGGGGTGCGCCTAATTTCGGCGTTCGCACGTAATTGAATGTGGCGCCCGGGCACACACATCCACGTACCTACTGTTGATTTGCATATTCGCGTTTGTATGCACTGTATTAATATGAACATGAACACGATTGCGTAAGCGCAAGGACAGTCACTCGATAGTGCGCGCAATTCGCCACTTCGTAAATAATTATTCGGCGCTAATGCTCGCTCGCAATGCGGCTAAATTAATGCATATTACACTTGAGGCTTTAACAGCCCAGCTGGAATCCGCTATGACAAGTGACACATTCAATTATATCGGTGGTTCCATTAATATTGAAATTACTCTGCTACAAATTGTCTTTGCCCAAGAATCTAATACTTGCAATCAACCTGCTCGTTGAAAGCGCAATCGCAATTGCACGCATACCTATCGACAAAGTAATCTAATTATTGGATTATGTTATTAGGTAATCAAGTGACCTGAATGCAGCGAACCAGTTCGCGTGCAATGTGCGAATTTGTGCGCGTAAAACACTGGCTAAGTTACGAAATGTGCTTTGATAAATATGTTTTCTAAGGAAAGCGAGGTGAGCACCTGCCTGCCTGCCTGCTCGCTGTTTATCGTTTGATCAAAATTTCTTAAGGCAATAACTTCTGAAGTGAATTTTTCCTCATTTATTAATGATCTGTAATTATCTAATCAGCGCATATGCAAACCGACAAACGGTCGGGTTGATTTTTCAGACGGCTGAACGTAAACTTTGTCATGATTAATGACTCGCATTGATCCAAACGCTTTAATTAAGACGTTCAAATGCAAATGAACCCGTAATGAATGTATTGACTATTCAAAATGTTGCATTGATTGCCTTGAGATTGTTTATTCGATTACAGTATGCATCGCAATAGCGATGCCGAGCAGAGGTGAATAAATATTAAGTGAAATGTTGGCCAATGCGTGCAAATTACCTATGGATGTAAGCATGTGTAGTGTAGAAAGGTATCTGGTTGGTATATCGCGCGATATTATACTCAAGCCTGTCTAATTCGTGATAAATTGGGCAATTTTTCAACCGGCATATGAAGACACTCTTCTGCACACACATCACGCGGACCTACCGCATATCCCAGCCGGAGTGGAGTGGAAACGAAAAAAAGTCACATAAATATAAACAAGACGTAAGACGCTCGCAGACAATGCGATTCCACACGCAGTCATAGTGGGAACGACCAGCAGACGACAGTATCAACAACAGCCACCCCGCAGGTGACGTACAATACAATTTTCGGTCAGGTACGCGAGCGGGACGTGGACGTGGTGCATCCACGTCCATGTAAAGAATTATCAAGCAGCTTCTTCCTCTTCGCTTCGAACAAATAGCCAGCCAGCGTCTAACAATTTCACACAAGTTTACCGAAGAGTTTCGTCGAAACATCAATTTCAAATAGCTTTCAATTGGGCTGTTTGTTGTCTGCATTAGCTTTCCTATTGTGTGGTTTAGTTTACTTACTTTTGTACGTGGAAAAGTGGCAAAAAGTTACCACCAACAGACCAATGGTTCGATAATTGGAACAGCCCATGAGTCATGGATATAAGAAAACCGCCTTGGAAAATATTAATTTGCTTATCAATTAATAAAGATAAGAAAGTAGCAAAGGAAGTAGTTTTGTGGTAAAGAAAAGTCAATACGAGCATGCGGGCAATTAGCCGTTATTAGTACCTACATACTCTACGTCAGTGGTGGCCAACCTTTTAATCTACGCGGGCCACGTCACTTTTAAAGGCCAACCCTTATATTACAAAAAAAACTTTGTGTCTTAGATTCCAATGATTTTGGTACCAAAAGAAAGTTGAAACCACGCAGATTACAAAACTGCAAACAGTTTCCCAATATTTGCCATAGAACGCGAGATATTCGACTTTACAGTTGCCACTTTTCCAAACCTCACTTTAAAAGGCCAAAACAGGCCAAACCTCATATTACGCAAAAAAATTTTTGTCTAGTATTCCAATGATTTTTGTGCCAAAAGAAAGTTCAAACCACGCAGATTACAAAACTGCAAACAGTTTTAAAATATTCGCCATAGAACGCGAGATATTCGGCTTTGCAGTTGCCACTTTTCCAAACCTCACTTTAAAAGGCCAAAACAGGCCAAACCTCATATTACGCAAAAAACTTTTTGTCTAGTATTTCAATGATTTTGGTACCAAAAGAAAGTTCAAACCACGCAGATTACAAAACTGCAAACAGTTTTAAAATATTCGCCATAGAACGCGAGATATTCGACTTTAAAGTTGGACTTTCTTTCAAAACGCGGTTCGCAAATAGACATGCGGAGGGCCGCATGCGGCCCGCGGGCCTCGTGTTGGCCATCCCTGCTCTACGTAGTTTATTTGTTAGTAGAGTAGCTATAAAAACGGCAATAAACTAATGCATGTCGTAATGTGATTAAAATGTCTGCACACAAGTCTAAGTAAAGTTTTTCGACTTCTTTGCATACAAGTGCCCGCCACATGTGCATAATTTTATTAAGTCTTCTCTTATGTATGCAAAATTTGCTGCTTTCTGCTGGTTTCTATTGCCTGCGCTTGCCATATCTAATATCCAAATGGCTTGCTCATATCGAGGGCTCAAACGCATATTTCATATTTAGATACTTTTGATAACCAGTACAAAAAAGCTCATAAAGAAACTTGGCTAGACTTTGAAATTTACGAAGCAAATGTAGTGAATGCGCAGAAATTAGCTTGCAATAAACTAAATGCAAGTGTTTTAATTGCATGTGCATGCATTGGGAACTGCAACTGATACTAGAGCAGAAAGAAAGAAGGACAATTACTAGTAAAGTTTACGACACACTTTGAACTTGTTAGCATTTAGCGTTTGGCTACTTTCACAAACTTTCCTCAATTTTCTCCATTTCAATTAAACTCATGAAAAACTTGCGCCAATTTCGATTTTAGTTTTAGTTCTAGCCGAGTCTAGTCTAGTTTTAGTTTTAGTTACTCGCTTCGTTCAGCTCCAGGGATCTTGCAATATCGGGCAAGTTTGTTAATTACATTTCGTGTTAATTATTTATTACTGCAGTGAGAAACGAAAATATTTTATACGAGATGGAGATAGAAAGCTAATAAAGTTGATGAATGCATGGAAAGTTAATGAAAGCGCGCGTATAACAAGGCGAGAATTCGTCAGGAAGTCAGTCAATAGAGTGAATTAAATTCCTTAGCGATGGGTTCGTTCTTTGGCGTTGTTGCGATAACGAAGCGGTCGAAATTGTACCTCGACAGTGCCAGCCAGTAGCAGTGGGCCATTATGGCAGGAAGCATCGCAATACATAAATGCGAACGGACAGATAGCGCCAGCCAAGGCCACACGCACTCGAATAATTCCTCGCCTATTTATCGCCCGATAAACGGTGGACACTGCACGACAGTTCGTCGTCGCATCGCATCGCTTTGATAAATTTACGACTTCACAGAAATAGCCCTTAAAATAAAGCCCAACTCCAATAAAAAGGAATAGAATGGCCGAAAAATACGTGAAGCATTCCATCTACGACATGAATTTAAATCGTGAGACAAATGCCAGGGAAGGCAATCGGATAATATTATTTGCTTTAACTAGCTTTTAATAGGGATGCAAATGTGGAATGCGCGTCCAGGTTTGTTCCTCCTTCTCTATCTCAATGCATTTTCATTTGCATTCATCTTTAGTTTGTGCTTGCGCTTGCACTTGGTATCGCCTAGTCCTCGTCGGAATAATAATAGTTGAGCGGAGCTCGCGAATAATTGCTTTTTAATGAATATCAAACGAAACGATTCAGCAGCTTCGTTAGTGCCTAGTCCCAAGTGCCAAGCTCGCGTTCTTGTTGTCGCTGGCGAAGAGCGGGTAGGAGCCAGAGATGCGATTTTATTTTTAAGCTGGAAAAGCAGCAGTCAACAAACACCGCACCGCATCGCAAAAATAATAATATTGCTGGGCGGCTAAGTATTACGTTGACTGAGACTCTGGATTCTGACTGTGACTCGCGGCCTAATTGGAATATAGAATTCAGTGGAATCATTTTGTTTGGAGTTTGTCTGCGAGCGAGCAAATTGCTTGTTTGTTGCCTATTTGAAGTGTCGCCTCGCCTGCTGGGCGAGGGCAGAGCGCGCCGACCTGAATGAATTAAGCGTAATTAGCAAATTAATTGCTATTCAATAAATGCGCCAGCCAGCCAGTGCTCGTAATTGTTTTTACGTGGCGTTATAATTGTAAATTGAAAAATGCAATTATAATTTGATTTAGTTTAGGCACATATCAAAAAAATCATATTCAGTAGGTATATACCTAAAGTGTAAACACAATTTGGTTTTTTATCACTGACTGGTCAGTGGACAAGAAGATGTGGATGTGAATGCGTTACGATGCATTTTTCAGCAGCGTTTGGTCGCTTAATTTCTGTACTTTTTAATTCTACAGATTGTGCTGTTCTTGTTCCAGCTCACAAGCAAGACGCTGTTATTGAAAAGAAGTGCTTGGAGAAAAAGCGTAGACAATTACGGCGATGCGGTGGTGGGCTCGTCTCTTGGAGAATCCAATTTCGGCGGGCCGTTACGCCGAATTAAAATTTTCGGTAGTCGCCGACCGGGAAATTAGACACACACCAAGCGTCGCAAGGCGTCGAATCCACGAATGAAAAAACTTGTAATTAATGACTCTGCACGCGTGGAGAGAAGTCTGAAGAACTGGAGAGGAAAACGCAACGCGTGCATTGTCTAGCGTTCGACTTGAGTAACTTGAGCCGAAATGCGTCGAATATCAATGAAAAATTAAAGGACGCTGAGGCCTGCACCTGTTAGATTGTGTACGAAATGAATTGGGCAATCACGAAACATTCGATTATTAATTTATGACCGGTGCTCGGGGGCGAATCGACGAATTTATATCCACGTCTTGGAGCGAACAGCTTTTCGTGTTCGCCTCTCTGGCGCGTACAAAAAGTTTGCGTTAATTTTCAATCATTAAGAAGAAATACAAAGTGTTCATGCATCTGAAGATTTTTGGCTTGAGGTATAAATCAAAAACGGAGAGCAATTCAGCATTTATTATTCATGCGCATGGACATCATGCAAAGAGCGATTTATAAAAGGCGTGGGCATTTTTACAGTTATCAAGTACTTGTCGCTTGTCTTCGTCTTCGTCTCCATTCAAGTGCCAAGAGAGCGACGCAACTGCATTCGCGATTAATAATAATAATCAAACGATAATCACCGCTGCAGCGGCTGCATATAAAGTGCTCCAAATGCAGCTCAATTTCTGCGCATGTGCATCAATAAACACTTGGCTGAATTAAACTTCTTGGCAGAGTTAAGACTTAAGTCGCGTGCATTCGCACCACGGCCATGGCTATGAGAAACATAAACTGAATTTGTTATGTCAATGTTCTTATGTAAATATACAGCCTTCTTCTCGTATAAAACTGCGCAAATTTATGAAATCGTAAACACAGGCCAAGCGCAAGCACAATGTATGAACGTATGTACATGCTAAGAACAAGCGCATATGGTCGGTCGGTCAGTCAGTGTCAGTGGTTTTGTATAATATTTGTATTACACACTTTCCGTTGGCACAATTTATCGATTCTTGCCCACTTTATTCGCGGTTTGTTTACGTTTACGCAGATTATAAATTTTCATTTATATTCTCTGCCAGCCCTCGTAGTTTTGTTTCTTTTACTGCACATAGCGGACGATACGGTTACCATTTTTGGTTGCAATGCGCATTGCGCGCAATTAATATCAACCGGTGAGCCGCAGCGCGTTAATAATATCATCGATAGTTTATGGATTGACATCTCTGACATGTTTGCAATCTCACTCCCAACCGCCTTCTTCACACTGCAAGTGTTCACTCTTCGGTCCTGGCGTCATAATATTGAAAATGAATGTACGATTTTTAAAATTTATCGTCTTGTCGGTTTGGTTTGCCTGGTCGACTCGTGTTGGGGCGATTTGCATCGTTTTGTTCTTCATATCGCGCGGTGCGCGCATGAAATTATAATCGCCCTGCATGTATACGTTTTATAAAACGCGTATCATATCTGCGAACGCGCGCCCGGACCTGATTTATTGCCCGCTTTTTCGCGTATATTTTCCTCCTATTTGTTTTATGCGCGTTTCATAAGAGATTTGCTTTATGTGCCGGCCGCAACGATTAAACAAATGACCGTGCCGTGCTCTCCGTAAATATCACCGATACTTCACGCGCGTCTGTCAGATTATTAATTAAGTTTCTTTCTTTCCTGCGAACCCGATCCGATCCTGTATTCTATGGCGAAGGTACTTAATGTCCATTAGCAGTCGCATTGTTGATTTATATTGTTGCCTGCAGATAAAAGATAAATGCTGGGTAATTAAACATTATTCGCAAGTTTCAACTTCTCGCAGATAATTGTTTATACTTATTAATTAAGGATCAATTGACAATTAAGTGTGGAAGGAGCGGTCGAGTTAACTTCTTAAGCAGTTGCACTTGTGAGTCACTTGCAAGAAATAATTTCTCGCCTCAAGTTGAGTAAGTTTGTTCGCTGAAGTGCACACACAGTCTTGGTTTCGTAATTAAAATATGTAGTTTTTAATTGCAATGGCTTGGCGACGACACATTACACTAATTGACAATCTCATTTTTCGCATTGCTCAGGAGTAGTTCCTTCGTTCGTTCTTCTTCTCTGGAATGCAACCACTGTCTGAGTCATTCTATCCTGAGCTGCGATACAAAGAACTAAAGTAATATCCACGTATCTGCTTACTTTCATTGCGCTGCGCTACTAGAGTAATTGAAGTGAAACCTAGAAAATCATTGACATTTAAGCGGCAACACGTAAAGAATTTCTCGCCATGTAATGTTCTTATTTTCTGCGAAGCCATTCTTGCGAGAATTAATACTGCAATTAAAATTATGATTAATTAACTTAGACTACTGGTTGCACAATTTTCCAGCAAGTCTTGTGGCGAATCAAGTCAACTTGCGCATAGTTGCAATTCATTAAACTGACGGAAGAAGCGACGACGATTAAAGATGTTATGGACGTATTTAAGATAGATTCCTGTTTCACTTCAGCGAAGTGCAAGACGCAAGGGCAAGCGAAAGCGCCTTAAGGTAGACGCGAGACACTTGAGTCGCGTACTCTATATGCAAATGACATTGCGCTCAATTTTTTTCGTCTTGTCGTAAGTATAAAAGTCTTTCACATGCACATGCGCTTGCGCTGTAAATGCGCGGTCATTATATTAAAATATTCAGCTAGCATCTGGCTGTGTATAATATTTATTATCGAGTGATCATTTTGATGATAATTCGTTAAAGGCGGCGGCACCGTTCATGTGCGCTTATTTTCCGGTCACGGAAAACGCCAGCTTATTAATGCTGCTTAATTAGCCCGCATTAAAACTGTATGATAATTATTTGAAAATCGCATTTCACGGACAAATTATTCATGGCTTGTGAATTATTTTAATTTGTGAAATTATAAAAGTCGTTTTGTCCCCCAAAAAATAAAACAATTTCAAAAATTCACAGATAAATCAGTGAATTTCGCATACATTTTTAAAATTTAATTTATATTGTCGCTGGAACACGGCAATAAATTACCCACCTTTGAATGCGCGCCGCTATTATTCGTGATTTCCAAATAAATAAACAAATATTTTAAAACACATCACGTAAATAAATAATTGCGCTGTAATGAAATACATAATGCATGAGCATAACTCACCGCAACTAATTTTCTCTCGGACTTTGTATCCACAATGGATCTTCCACGTTCGTGCATTGGTTTGTTCGCATTCGATGCGTTCGCTGATAATTTGTCGCCTCGTTATTCGTAATAAATCGTGTTAATCACAGATCATAGCACACAGCACGTGAACTAATCCAACAAGATGTTGCCTGGTACATTGCGTTCCTTCCTTCATTCATTCTCCAGAAGAGACTTGGTTCTTGAATCTTGAGTCTTGAACCGAATAAAATTTCTTCAACTGCTTGCTTGCGATGACTCATCAGGCCAATAAGAAGCTAATTTTACGGACGTTCCTCTCCCGCTGTTAGATTTACACCGGATTTTTGCATTTAAATCATCTCGGAACACACGTAAAAATATCCGTGATAAAACAAATGGACGCTCCAAGGGATATTATTAATGATAAATGGCTAATAATTTAGCAATAAAAACACTAACTCTCGGGAAATTAATTCAGGAACACTTCATATAATAACAATTCTTCGCTCTGTTGCCATTCACAGTTGTTTTGTAATTGATTTATTGCGGAATTAAGGTGTGAGTGATTCAATTAACCCGAGACTACGCAATAAATAAATAACAGGCTATTAAATCCACATTTGCGCTGGTAAATAAATGACATTGCAGTTGCGTATATGCACTTGATGTCAATCATCTTAATGGACTTTTTCGTAATTAGTGCTTGACTCTTTACGTCTCCTGTACGCTTTCTGCGTGTGTTATTATACTTTGTGATTCTTTGTGTTCTGCACAGGGAGGGAGATTGTTTGTGCATACATTTATTGTTAAGCTGCTTGAGCTGCCTTTGCGCTAACCAAGATGAAAGTCTTCCTTGTGCCTTGGGCATGGGCATGAAAGTTCTTATTGCAATGCGGAATAGAGTCAAACAAGCAAGAAGGTGAATTAATTACAAAGCGCATAATTCATAAACGCGTTCTGCTTTATCTACGACGAACTGCAGGAAAGTACAGTACGTAGGCTTGCAAGTCTAATCGCGAGTGCCTAGCGCTAATGAGATCCGTTCAGGAGGGAAGTCGAGTTAACACAATCTGATCTCGTATTGCGTAGAATGCGTAGATCAAGGCAAATTATTAACTATTAGTCGCGGTACCATATTTGTAAAAGGCATGAAAGGAAATTCATAATTGACGTTTTACTTTATATAAGTAATCAATTTAGATGGGAGTATAATTGGTTGCCTACTTAGGTAAATAGTGAATTTAATTTGTTTAAATTAATAAACGATTATTGCAAGCTTAGCACTATATAGCTGGTACCGAATTGGGTTATGCCGTTAGAATTACAATTACAGCCAGTGCAATGCTGCAGGACATCGAATCAACACTCGTGTGTGTAGACTATGCTAGTTGTGCCTCAGTTGCATTGTGTCCATGTGGAGACAGTGCCGGGTCAATGCGTATCCCAGACAATAACCTAATAGAAATGCTAATCTATGCACACGTTTGCAAATTACGCATGACTTATGGCTATGATTATATGCGAATTGTAATCACACATTGACGTAAACTTATGCGCGTTAGCTTTCAGCAGGACAGCAGCGTGAGCGGTGCGGTGCGACATTCAGGCGCCTAAATGATCTATTGCCGAATGGGAGAAACACAAAACGACAAGATTTATTAATCTCCGCACTGCAATTAGAATTAAGCAATACATCGACAAATTGCTATCTAATCTCAACGGATAATTGATTGAAAAATGTAAATATTATTAGTGTTAATTAATTATCCTCTGGCGTGCGCTCTAGCCTGACTTCATTTGACGATGTGATGTGATTAATTCAATTTGCATGCGCAGCGTGTAATTATAACGATTAACTTAATCGCAAGCAAGTGCAAGCGAGTAAGACCAAGAGCAAATGCGAGTAGAAGAAATATTGTATGTATGCCAGACGCGATCGAGCAACAAGCAGACTTACATTGCAAATGCAATAATTGTGGGTGGTATGAGCGCATGAATGCGAAATTTTCACGGTCCATACTGTGCTGACTAACTCCTCGAGACGCGTAATTAATTTGCAAGGCGTTTCGCTTAATTGCCAGCGATATGCGTTCGTTTTAATCATTCCGGAATTGAAATTGGAATTGGAAATGGCAGGCAATGCCAATGCGATGAAAGAATGAGACTTGTTCCATTACGTTTGCACAGTTAAACGGATGATGATAATGAGGATGCTCATGCTCATCGAGATGAAATGAATAATGCTTATGTGTGATTGCGCGACGCGGCGCGTCTCGAATCTCTAACTGTTGTATAGTCGTAGTCTCACTCTCTGAAAATCGCTGGAATTTATTTGAATGCGCTTGCGTTTGGAAAATACACGCGGGCTTTGCGCGCTGATAAAGATCCGGCAAGGCAATGAACGAGCCTTTTCTCAGATGATTATCGGCGTATTGGAGTTTTTCGCCCGCACTGAGTCGAGTCGAGGCGAGTGCATCGTGTGCCAGTCAGTTTGACGACATTCAAATTGCCGCTACATTGTGGATAATGTTCGTTCGTTGTTTGTTTGTTCCTTTCTTTTCCTTTCTTACGGATACGAATTGTCACTTGCTAGCGCTAACGCTAAATGTCTGCAAACTTTCCTAATTAATTGTGTGACATTCGTACGATCATTAATTATCCTGGCGCTCGCGCTGCTTAATGAACGGCAAATAAGCAATTTTGCAGGTGGAGGCGTACGTACGGAAGACGCCCAGCAGGTAAACAACGAGGGCCCGTAGACGATGTTGAGTTATTAATGATATAACACGAGCATTCCGGCTTCGAGGGTTTGAGAACAGTTAGATAAACTCTCGGCTGATAAAAATGCCTGGCCGGCGAGGAAAATTTATGCTCGTGCTCAATGAGGACTTCATTAGTGTCCCTTCAAATAAGTTTCAAATGTAGATCGCTGAAACGATCACCAGGTGCATGACTTGCCTGGATAGATAGATATGTACTTAAAATTTATTGCATTTTGCTTTGTTGTTCTTCGATGCTTGTAGCTTGCATGCTTGGTGAGTATCGTAAGTAAGTTCTCAAGCGTTTTAGGGGCTAGTCCAGTCATTAAACGACGTTATCTTTGAAATCTTGTACGCAGTATAAATTTATAGTTGTAACAGCGCAGCCTAATTAAAAATAAACGCGCCATGTGTTTACATAACGATGACAAATGATGATACAAGTCTCTAATTAATTTCTCAAACATAATCTTTGTATTCATTATTTATATTGCAATTTAAGTACGTACAGTACAAGACAAGTACCAGTAGAATGGTATTGTTTGTGTAGATATTTTCAGAAATTGCAGTGTACGGTTTACTTACAACGTTGATTACAAGCGAATAACAGTAATTTTGCATTAATTAAACATATTTTCCTAGTGATTCGAATCTTCGCTTCTGAGAATCGTGGAAACACTCGTCGCTTACGCTTGTGCTCGTGCTGGTGCAACTGTACCCGTGCAATTTTTCACAGAGCGCCAATCAAACGGCAGTAATAATGTAGGTCAGTGTTAATTAAGCCGTAATTATAAGCGACGGCGGTCGTTTTTGTGCGTCACGATTGCCTAATGAATAGGTCGCCGGCAGTCACTCGACTCGACACGCGGGACGGGACTCGCGCGAATGCGAATGCAAAAGACCAAGAGACCACGAGGACAAAGCAACTCAGCACACCTCACCTCAGCTCAGCTCAGGTCAATACAGAGCAGAAACTTCTCTGGAATGAGAAGAATAAGGAAATTGTACACAGTGCATTGTTGGCAGCGAGCGGCGTTCTTTCTTTCATTAGAGAATGAAATCGCCGGCAAAAGCAAAAATCCACCGAAATGAGGAACCTGAGGTATTGCGAGGTGGTCGAGGTGAAGTGAAAATCGCATGGCATGCAACCCGCGCTTGCGCTGCCATGCGCAAATAAAGAAATTATACGGCAATTCTACCAACTCAGCACTAAATTGTTGCCAATGATTGGAAAAAGGCTATGCACACAACGCAACGGTAGAACGTGTAACAGGACGCGAGGTTATATTAGAAAAAATATTATTTGCGCATGGTATGCACGATTCATGTTCTATGTTAAGCTTGTGCGAATTAAATAAGTGTTTGTGTTTTCACATGGGCATGAGCATTCGCAGAAAAAGAATAGAAATTAGAATAAGAATAAGCATATGTAAGAAAACAACAAGTAAATAACTTGAAGAAAAACGTGGAAACGAAGCGAAAGAATGGCATAATCGGTGCTTACGTGTCGCTGGCGCAGTTTGAACATGGTATTATTGCACATTAGTTGCATTAGGTGATGGTGATTACGCGAGGCGCAAGATGAATATACTGGATGTTCGTTAACAATCAGCAGGCGGTGAATTGAGAACTTGAGGCTGCAGCGCACCTTTGGCTAATTAAGTTGCCTGTAGTCGTGGAGTAGTTTCGTAAGTAGTTTAAAGTACAGGTAATAATTCAGCTAAAACGTGCAATATTAGTATTTTTGCGCCATTTGATACAAACAAGCAGTGAGTAATTGCACATCGCCTGCCATGCATGCGCGTTCAGCACGCACACTTCGGTTGCCTTCCCTTCTTCCTTGCAGGGCGCGCGATGCAATTACACCTCATCATAATAGAATCAAGGTAGGCGCTTCAGTAGCACCAGCGCAGCGCGTAATATGATGTGATGTGTGGAAAATGCGCAGAAAAAAGCGAGCATTGTTCTATTCATTCTCAATATACACAATGTGAATGAGCAAGTGTTCCAAATCGTTCGTAGAGTGCAAACAGCAGTTCTGTACGTTGTGCTACAAGATAGGTAAAAAGAGCAACAATGAGATTTAGTGTTTCAATGTTTCCTGTTTCTTCCTTCGTATGCTGAATACAATCGCATTGGCAACTGATTGTTTGCTACACGCTTTCCGCAGCTGGGTGGTAATTAAAAATGTTTAAGTAATTATATGCTAATTTGATATTTCCTTAAGGATTTCTTCGGCTTTCATGCAGAACTTTAGGAAGAACGAAGAATAGTTTGAATAATTAATGACAATAATTAAAAATACAAACTAATTGAGTTAAGTGATAAGTGATAGATAATATTGGCGATTTTGTCTTGCGGCTGGTTGCATGTTGCTAATTGGACGCTAATTACAATACGAGTACACACTTATTTCGCATGCAATTACATACTCATTGCTATCGCCACTATTCGCGCATTCGTATCTGTTCTATTAGGCAAATGGAATCGCTGGAGCGGAGCGCGAATGTGCCAGAGTGGTACAAGAATATGAAGATATCTCATCGCGAGACGCGTCGGCAAGATACCGACGACAATGAATTCAATTACGGGACGAGTGTATCATGCACATGCACATGCACATGGAGTAAAGTGGGTACTGTACCAAGGCAAGGATGGTACTGTTACTGTCATACAATATAATACAACCCAACGCGGCACGAGCACGAGCACCAAGTAGGTACAGTATAATACTACTCTTCGCGCACAAGCAAGCAAATAGCAGGAATTCTTTAATTCTTTCAAGCGCGCCTGATATTACGTAACTCTCGTTTACATAAGCCATTCATAGTATTCTCGTGTACTTCGCATAATAAGATAAAGCCTTATCGCTGCGCGTAATTTATGCTGAAGATTTGCAATTGTGGCGTAGCCTCTTGCTAAATAAAGGAGTGTTTTACATTCTTGTAAAGTAAAACTGATTTTTGACACTTTTCTTGGGTTAAATCCAACATTATAAAGGGTTATGGGTACAAAGTAGGGTTGATATTTGAATTTTGTGTTATGGGGATTTACTTCTGGAAAGTTGGTGTATGAAGCACACCATTTCCGGGGGATTTAAACCGCTACGTGAATTATTTATGTGGCCTGCCATACATCAGCTTCATGCAATTGTCCCAACAATAAGACTTGATCCCGGTGCAGCGCATGCCACTGAGTGTTTAATATCGAGGGGAATGTGATCAAATCCCGCAGGAATTTTGGGCCTCGTGAATGAACACTCTGTGGGGACGTGACTGGTGTATAAATATTAGGATGAGTGCAATTGTGGGTGTGATGACCCATCGGGCTTTTCCGCCGGTTCCGGATGCCGGCCACCGACGCGACGAGGGTGGCGGCGAGGAGCGGCGCGAAATTCAAATGGGCTCAAGCGATGCATGCATACGCGATGGATGTATGTACGTGCAACCCTTGCGTTATAATCCCAAACTTGATTTATGCTACTGTTAGCCCTCCGTTATTCTCGCATTCTAATGCTAAACCGGGCATGACCATGTCGGCTCATTGCATACAGACAGGCCTTGGCCTGGTATGAGTGGCCATCGTTGCACAATAATGCATTGTTTTCGGGACCGGCCAGGGCCCAGCATTGCATTGCATAATACCTGCTCGCGCAAAGTGCACGAGAATTTGTGGAATCACCGTACATGAACATGGACGTGGACGTGGAGAACCAAAAACCGCAAATGTACAGCGCAAGCGGTGCGCGATCGTATTTTAAGTGCGGGCAATTCATTGTCTGTCTCTTCCATGATAAACTCGTTCAATTGTACAATAATTTCGTTGACAGGAAATTTGAAACGCGCCAATTGCCAGCCTCTGCGCTAAAAATTATACCTCTCAAGGTAAATTGATTTGCATATATTCATTATTCGTGAGGTGAACTTGCCCTTTGCCAGTTCAAGTTTGCCTTTGAAGGATTGTGATTAATAACTTAATATTACATCTCGTATTTTGTGTTTCATTCTCTGATGGGCAAAAAATGACGAATGAGCTTCAGTTTTACTCTAGAATAAACACATGGCTCTGGTCATGGCTGTCTTATTAAATTATGATTACATCAAAGAGGGATTGAAAAACAATAGCCGGAGAGTGTGTGCAGCAAGCATACAAATTGAAGATAACTAACGACATAACATGCGAAAGAAACAAAATTATCTTGATTAAAAATCCACCATGGAATTAATTAATTCCTAACACATAGCAAAAGCAAGAAGTGACTTAGTGAATTTTATAATCGAAATGGAAAAGAATATTATATTCAGCTCTGAAACACATAATTCAATCTGTTACGAGTGTAATTATTGTAATTATGTTAATTGGCTTAATGGGAATACGCTAGTTATCTGTTTTTTGTAATCAAAGCGCCGAATTAACTTAAGTTTTCAAACCCAATGCCAAAGAACTTACGACCATTGAGAATAAGCTTCACCAACGAGTGGTTGTTAGATCGTTAGCAGCAGTCCCACCAGCGAATGAATGAACGCCGCGGCAATTAATGAGGAACATCCGAAACTAGTTATATATTTATTAGCATAACGCATGACTTATAGGAAAACCGACCTATAAACTAGACGATCCACTTGAAACTGGCCAAGCCCTAGTCACGACAGGGTGCAAGAATTTGGGCGTTGAGACCGAATTTACAGAGTGTAAAAACAGCAAACATGTTGGGTGAATCTTCTCTCTTGTAATATATTTTTGTTTGTGTCACTCAGTAATTTTGTATTATGACCGTTTATGGACAACCGACTATTGGTCATCCAAAATTTGCAGGCCGTCTTCTAATTTTTGTCGCCAACAAAGAAAGCACTACCTGACCAGAAGATAGATAATGATAGAAGACTTTTATGACGTTTGGGTGATTTACAACGGTTTGACACTTTCAAGTGGATCGTCTAGTTCTCTCGTTGGGCCGAGTTTAAGTCTTTGGCTATTTCGTGTATGCCCGGCCATTTAATTCCATCGCTGTTACGCATTTTGCTTCCCTTGGAGTTGCATTGAAGTTCTGATGATGAGTGCACTGAAACAAGCTGCAGCATGTTATTCTAATTTTATATAATAATAGCTGGCGGCATTCGAAGCGTTCGCTTGTCTTATAGGAAAATAACTCTTGTTTAAAAAGTATTAAACTATTCATTGTAATTGTAGTTTTTGAAGAAACACAACTCACACAAGTTTGAGGAATAATAAATAAATATTTTATTTGCACTAGTTTTTGATGACCATGGGCTAAGTGACATTGTGGGATTTATAGGTATGTCTATCTATTGTTCGAATGTAAATTTTCCCGCTGATAAATATGCGTTATGTACGTTTCACTTGCCGATTCACGACGAATTGATTATCTGGCATTTGCGGAGGAAATTATAAATATGTGTTACGGCATCAAAGCGATCGCATTTGTTTGCGAATCGAAACCTAAACTGTGTCACGATGTCGCCTTCCGCACATCACAGTCGCGCGCCCGTGCAGTCCGATGAAGATCTCATCGACTTGTCCCAGTTCCCGGACCGAGTGGGCCAGACCTTCGATGGGAAAACTATTTTAATTACGGGCGCCACCGGATACGTGGGCAAGGCGCTGATCGAGAAGATCCTGCACCACTCGGAGGTGAAGAAGATCTACGTGCTGGTGAAGCCTAAACGCGGCAAAGATGCCAAACAGCGCATGGCCCACTTTTTCGATTCGTTGGCAAGTATTTGTTTGCAAGTGTAGGCCTAAAGTTCTTGAAGTTCGTCGACGATAAACAGCTATGGTATTGTTTAGTTATTCGGACCGATGAAGAAAAACCGCGGCGAGCAGATTGTCAATAAGGTGGAAGTCATCCCGGGAGATGTGAGCGAACATGATTTGGGCATTTCACGCGAAGACCGCCTGAGGCTTGTCAACGAGGTGAATATCATCTACCACGGGGCGGCCTGCGTTAGATTCGATGAACCCTTGAAGAAGATTGTTCTTCTCAATGTGCGTGGTACCAGGTCCATGCTTGGGCTTGCCAAAGAAATTAAACATTTGGATGTGAGTTTAGACTTGTTACATACACATTGTTGAAATCCTTGTCTAACTTAACATTTTCTAGTTGTTTTGTCATATTTCTACTACTTTTTGCGTACCTTTGGGTTCAGTGCTACCCGAGGAACCGCTAAATCCACCCTTTAACCCCCATGACATGATTCGAATGGCTGAAAATGTGGAGGAAAGTTTCCTGAAACCCATGACTCCAAAGTATTTATCTCAATTCATTACAATCTGGCACAAAGACATTGCAATACAAAATATTCCTTTATAGAATAGTGAGTACTTATGGCAATACCTATGGGTTCACCAAGGCGTTAGCTGAAGGTCTCGTGAAAGAAGCTATGGACACTCTAAACATATTAATAGTTAGGCCTTCTATTGGTAAATATTGTGCTATCATTTCGCAATCATCGTAAATGTTAATAATATTTGCTCAATTTCAAGTGATGCCAGTTTGGCGAAAACCTATTCCTGGGTTTTTGGATTCTCTTAATGGGCCAATCGGCATTTGGGTTGGTTTTGCTAAGGGTCTTGTACGAACTGTTGATATGCCATTGGACAGCAAATTGAATTACGTTCCTTTGGATTCGGTCATCAACGGCACCATGATTACTACATACAATTACATAAACAAGTAATCCGATAAACATTCAAATTGAACATTTTCTAGCCAGTTTTTTTCTAAATAATTTTAATTTTAGTACCGACTTGAAAGTGAGTGTGTGTAATCTCACTAATATGGAAATTTCGATGAACGAATACAAGGCTGTGATGGTCAATGAGTTTAAGGACAGTCCAATTAAACCGGCACTGGGTTATCCTTCAATCATACCCACAAAATGTCCATTTGTGTATAAAATTCTATTCCTAGTCTTGCAATTGTTGCCAGCTGTTATCGTTGATGGTGTGTTGAAATTCAGAGGAGAGAAACCAAAGTATGGCTGGGGTTATATTTATATTAGGATTTGACTATACATATTGCACTTTTTTTTGGCAGGCTGGTCAACATACAAAAAATTACGTACCGAGCAATGGTTGTACTCAAATATTACGTAAACAACACTTGGCCGACGAAAAATGACAATTTCCGACAATTGCGTATGAATTTGAATGATCGCGAAGACGTCACGTACCCCCTGGGTATTGAAGAAATGGACTTGGCAAAGTACGCAGCTGATATGATAAACTGCTCCAAGCAATCAATCTTCAAAGAACCAAAGGGTCAAACCGCCAAGAGCAAAGTACTCTTGAGTAGGTTTTACGTACTTCACGTCCTACTGATCGGTGTTTTCTGGGCAGGACTTGCATTATTTTCCTACAACACTCTGTTGCCCCTTGTGATTCGGTTTGCTTATTACATTGCTGATGTATAAACACATGCTTTGGATGCTAGCTGTTCCTAAATAAAGTTATTTATGTTGGTTGAAACACAAGGTGATGGCTGCCTTGAGAGTTGACACATTAAAAATAATGCGCCTACCTGGATGTGTCCGAGTGGATTTGCCACCGATCGGACGCGTCGATATGTCACAAATATAATGGTAATGCTTGCATAAACGTAACCAAGAGGCGTTTGTTTATTAATACCCAACGCAGCAGGCACTCATGTACAGCCATTTGTTACGTGAGACGGCCTGTTGTCTTCCTCACAATTCGTGTGGGCTATGCCTTCACCTGACCATCCATAATCCACAGCCACCCGGCAGCTACCTGAATGCGTCTTCTTATGAATTGTTGGTTTCACTGAATGTTATCTAGCTGACGAAGAATGTTTTAACTTTCACTGTCGAAATTGAAATTGAATAGAATTGAATATAAGGAATGAAACTGCGGGAAAATTACTAACAATAAGTGCGCAAGATGCGCTTGCGTTGCATTGCGACGGACGCTAATGTAAAGTTTATGGTAATAGCTGTCTGCGGATCTTCGCCGCCTCCATTTCGATGGCGCATTGCTATAGATGGATGCAGTGCGTTAATGCGCGTCTAAGAACGGGATGCAGAAACTTAGGTATCTTAGGTTGGTTGTTATTTTTCTACTGGGAATACTTATACCAGCAGTTAGGAAGTGTAATGTTGTGCATTAAGAATCACAAATGAGACTGAACTGTAAAAGAAAATTCTGAAAAAAAGATTAAGGAAAAGAGAAAACTATTAATGATTTAGTAGTTGAAAAATCTTTGTTTATTTGTTTTGTAACATAAGACGTAGAATTATAATTATTATAATTGTTATGTTATTAAACAATTGAGAAAATAACTGGGAATACTTATACCATCAGCCAGGAAGTGTAATGTTGCGTATTAAGAATCACGATTGAGCCTGAACTGTAAAAGAAAATGCTGAAATAAAGACCAAAGAAAGGAGAAAACTATTGATTTAGTTTGTATATGTTTGTATATTTGTTTACAAATTTATGTCATTTAAACATTAAGAAATATCAGTATAATTAAATTACAACAAGAGTATACAATAATTAGGAATCTTCGTAAGTTGTTTTGAAATCTGACAAGTCTGTTGGTTACTCATCCACACATTCCCAACATTCGCATGAGACGTCAGAATCTGTTATGTAATCAGAGTCGGAATTGGCGTATCGGGGCTCAAAGCGATCGATGTACTCCAAATAATCCAAATCGCTGAAGTCGGCTTCGTCGTGGCCGTCGTATCCTTCGCGCTCTTGGAAGTAGATATTGAGACGAGCAAAGACAAACACTTCTTGTACCTGGACTTCCTGCGGTATCTTCTGGCCGTATTCGTCCTCATCATCTGAGATGTCTTCGGCGATGAAACTGACGTCCGAGTCGTCTAGGAACTCATTCATCATCATGTCGTTGAAGTTCTCCAGGAAGTCACGGTATGCTTCCTCTTCGTCAATCTCGGTTTCGTCTTCGGTGTCGCCATCGTAGGATTCTTCTTGGACCTCGTCTTGCTCGGGGTATTCTTCTTCAAGGGGGCAATCCTCCACGATGAAGTTGTTGTCGTTGTACCTTGATGTTGGCACCGGAACGTAGTCTTCGTCTTCTTCTTCGTTGGTTTCATCCGAAGATGAACAGATGGTGACTTCGGTGCCGATGGGGATGTCGAACTCATCAGCGTAGATGATTTCTCGGTTGAGAAACTCTTCTTGCTGGGTTTGTTGGTTGTTTTCAACAGATTCAATTTCAATGATAGCCATTGTTACTTGGAAATTTGTTGTTTGAATTTTTCGAAAAAGTACACAAATTTACACAGGCAACACTATGACGTGCTTGACTTTGAATAGCAGAATGATTGTTTAAGCAAAAATTGACCCATTTAAATATTGAGCAGGTACTGACATTTTTGGTAATTATAACTACATTTATAATTATCCATACCTGCGGATTGACTCTTATAATCCTTTTATGTATAATCCCACAACATGTGCATAATAACATCCTAATCGCATTAGCAACACAGGTGTAATGGGATATCAGGGTGATTAATAAGTTGGACTGACCAACAGCTTTTTTTCTTATAATTCTGGTAATTCAGAGCAACCACATTTTGAGAAATTTTAATTTTTCTATTATGTATTATTGTATCATGGGGTAGTCAAAATATTGCCAAGCTGGTAGCCGGAAACGCATTATGTTTGACTTAAATTATGTGCTAATGGGACATAATTGCCAAAAGCTTTTTGGAAACTGACAGCTTTAGAGCCCGACGCGTCGCGCGTCTGCGACCATCGCCACCCCCATGCTGCACTTTTGGCAAGCTTTTGCGCAAGCTGCGCACCGATAAAACTTTTATAACGGTGCTGATGTGTGTTATTTGCTATCGGCACACACTTGTGCTTTGAGCTTGCATAGTTATAGTCATCTCCTGAAACTTTCCTGCTAACCAACCAACGAACTATTGTAAGTGCGTCCATATTTCATCATATCTTCTGGAAGCGCGCTTATACTTTCTAAGTATGTAACTTGGAGCACAAACAGTAATAGTGCTTCTGTTTGCATTGCTTTTGCATCACTTTTCGCAAGAATGAATGCTGGTGCAGCACGTAAAAGTCCAAACCTTTAATATTTAGTATAGAATATATGGATACATTTCAAATTATTATAATAATTATAAAATGATGAATCAATATTTATTTTTCAATTGAAACAGTACATGAATAATGCATAACGATATTCCTCTGATGAATATTTGCAATTTTATTTAAATTTGTCATAATATTTAATAACAAAATGTAGTTATTTTCACGTCAGGTAGAGTGGTTTTAATGTGAAATCCAATTTAAAAATGTTCCACTAATTCTATTGTTTCGTGAATATTCGTTAACGAATTTTCAACACATGTTTATGATTGTAGTTATTAGTTTTATTAAAACTATGGTACGTAGCGCGTAGTGTGTTAAAATTTTAGTTTTAATTTTGTATGGTGTGCGAGTTGAATTTCCATACAAGTGCATAAATTCTCAGAACGTTTTTCTAGTATGTATGTATAATAGCAAATACAATTTTCAGCTGTGCATAATCAATCAAGTAATAAATGCCTCGAGCGATACTACGGATATACATGTAGGTATGTGCCTACTACTAAATGCAGTTTGCATAGTAATTGAGAACTAATACATATGCAACACTAGAAAACCAACACCTAGAATGTATAATAGTATGTATGTATATTTCTATTCCATTTGATTGCATGCTTTTTGATTCGAATAACATTCGCAGATTTCAATAACGACTCGCTGTATTCGACTGAAAAATGATGTAAATCGTTGGCAAGTTACCGCCACCGCGGTGCGATATCAGCGAAAGTCATGCATAATTCAAGCATCTGATAGAAATACCTTGATAAATATGACTGCACTATAAGAACGTTTAACAATAGGGCTGTCAGTCGATCGTTAGTTTCGCATGGCATACGAGAGTACATATGTATGTAAGCATGGTAGAAATACAGAACACTTGCATTTATGTGTATTGTATTTCCGCCTCCTCGTAAACGTATAAACACCGCCACCGCCGCCTCACACCTTTTAAGTATGCACATTATGCCCGCTTGGAAAATCCGAGTGCGATATCGTTATTCGTAGTTGAATATAATGGATCGTTGAGGGCTGTTAGCTGCTTAGGTGGAGGTATCGCCGCCTCCGTCTTCCAGTTACGAAAACCCCCATTACCATACAAAGCTCGTGTGTCATGATCAGTTAAGATATTGGAAAAAGCTGCTAGCGCTAAACAACCAACACCTCCACGGATTAGAGCCTCATATTTTTGCATTAGATTCTCACAACCCTTGCTCTTGCGTTCGCGCCTGCCCTGCGCTGGGGTTTCTGTTAGAAAGCGTATACATACACCGGAGATTTACATTACCTACTGCGCATTTCGCAAATTGAAATACAGAAGGCTACATACCGCTAAGTGCATTATGATGTATATTTAGTAACGATTTTTGTATGGCAACTTTCTTGCATTCAGCATTTTACATTTAAAATAAAATCATGTCTATTGTTTGAATGTAAATTTTGTCGCTGATTTTAAAAAAAGGCGTACTTATCATAGCGACCACTTATGACAAAGTGGCCTTATTGTTGTCGCATCAATTTCTTGCCGATTCACGGCGCATCATTTACCATTTGAAATTGGGTGTTTAACATTTTGCAAAAAGAACTTATATATATGCGTAACGGCATCAAGGTGCTAGTGTTTGTTTGCGAATAGATATCGAAACTGTGTCACGATGTCGCCTTCCGCATATCACAGTCGCGCGCCCTTGCAGTCCGATGAAGATCTCATCGACTTGTCCCAGTTCCCGGACCGTGTGGGCCAAACCTTCGATGCGAAAACTATTTTAATTACGGGCGCCACCGGATACGTGGGCAAGGCGCTTATCGAGAAGATCCTGCACCACTCGGAGGTGAAGAAGATATACGTACTGGTGAAGCCTAAACGCGGCAAAGATGCCAAACAGCGAATGACCCACTTTTTCGATTCGTTGGCAAGTATTTGTTTGCAAGTGTAGGCCTAAAGTTCTTGAAGTTCGTCGACGATAAACAGCAGAGTATGGTATTGTTTAGTTATTCGGACCCATGAAGAAAAACCGCGGTGAGCAGATTGTCAATAAAGTGGAAGTCATCCCGGGAGATGTGAGCGAACATGATTTGGGCATTTCACGCGAAGACCGCCTGAGACTTATCAACGAGGTGAACATTATCTACCACGGGGCGGCCAGTGTTAGATTCGATGAACCCCTGAAGAAGATTGTTCTTCTTAATGTGCGTGGTACCAGGTCCATGCTTGGGCTTGCCAAAGAAATTAAACATTTGGATGTGAGTTTGGACGCGTTACAAATTGTTGAAATCCTTCATTAACTTTATATTTTCTAGTTGTTTTGTCATATTTCAACTACTTTCTGCGTACCTTTGGGTTCAGTGCTACCCGAGGAACCGCTAAATCCACCCTTTAACCCCCATGACATGATTCGAATGGCTGAAAATGTGGAGGAAAGTTTCCTGAAACCCATGACTCCAAAGTATTTATCTCAATTCTTTACAATCGGACACAAAGACATTGCAATACAAAATATTCCTTTATAGAATAGTGAGTACTTATGGCAATACCTATGGGTTCACCAAGGCGTTAGCTGAAGGTCTCGTGAAAGAAGCTATGGATAGTTTGAACATAATAATTGTTAGGCCTTCGATTGGTAAATATTTTGCTACTTTTTCACTATCATCAATTATTTGATCAATTTAAAGTGATGCCTGTCTGGCAATTACCTGTGCCTGGATTTTTGGATTCTCTTAATGGACCAATGGGCCTTTGGCTCGGTTATGGCAAGGGTCTTTTACGAGTTACGGATGTGCCATTGGATAAACCCTGGAACTACGTTCCTTTAGATTCAGTGATCAACGGAATTATGCTTACTACATACAATTACATAAACAAGTATATTTATGAACATTCATATTCTGTTTCTTAAAGGGTTTGTCACTTATAACTTTGATTCTAGTACTGACCTGAAGGCAAGTGTGTGTAATCTCACGAATTTAGAACTTCCTATGGGTGCATTCAAGGAAGTCATGATCAATGCGTTTCTGGAAAACCCATGCAGTCCTGGACTGGGTTATCCGTCCATGATAGTAACCAAGAGCTCATTTGTATTTAGGTTTCTATTTCTTTTCTTGCATTTGTTACCAGCTATCATAATGGATGGCGTGTTAAAATTGAAACGGAAGAAGCAAATGTAAGACTAGTTTACATATATATTAGCTGCTTTTGACTTGTTGTTTTTTTGACAGTATGGCAAACTTGCAAAAAAATGTTTATCGAGGGAATCTTTTATTCAGTTATTATGTGAATAACTATTGGCCAGTGAATAATGAGAACTTCAGAAAACTGCGTATGAATTTGAATGACCGCGAAGATGCCATTTATCCACTAGGTATTGAAGAGATAGACTTGGCGAAGTACGCGGCTGATATTTTAATCGGCTTCAAGCAATCAATCTTCAAAGAACCAATGGAGCAAACTGCTAAGAATAAAGTCATCCTGAATAGGTTGTATGTTTTGCATATAATATTGCTTGCTGTTTTCTGGACGGGGTTGGCATTCTTTTCCTATAATTTTTTGTTACCGTTTTTATTTCGATTTGTGAATTACGCTACCGGTGCGCACATTTTTAATTTAATTAATTAGCAAGTATTTAATGTAGTGCAATAAGATGCACACGCGTAGATTGTACTAAATAAAACTATAATTTAAATTAATTTAATTAAAATCATGCTACGGATACTTATTGAATATGTATTTACATTAGATTTTCATAAACTTTGGCCTGGAAGTTGTGTTCGCAGATTTATATTACAGCGCAGTTCGCAAATTGAAATACAGAAGGGCTCATGCCATAGCTAAGTGCATTATGATGTATATTTACCAACCGATTTTTGTGTAGAATTTTCGTTGCTTGTCATATTTTTACATAAATGTTGGTTTAGCCATAAGTGCAAGCGCATGTACGACTAAATATAAGTTGCGACGAAATATTATTAAAAAATTCCAAGAAAATAGGATTACACACATACATTTGACTCTCTAATGAAAGCTGATTAAGAGTTATGACAGCCAGACGCCCTTTTAGAACTTTGGTACACACTCGTAAAACTAAAGTTCGCTGCTGGCTTTCTCATAATTTAGCGCAGAGGCGAGATGAATCTTCTGCTTCCTAGAGGTGTACGAAGACACTTTAGCCAAAAACTATGGCCAAACTAGAGATACAGTAGCAGCAATCGCCTGTCGACACTAATCTAATTCAAAAGGGAAAGTCAAGTTAAGTCAAGTCAAGTCGAGGGCGCAAGAGCTAGAGACAGAAGGCGAATGCAAACATTAAACAAGTTGAGCTGGAAGGTGCAAGCGTCGCGACAACATAATGACATATTAAGGAAAGCATCCCATCTCGTGTCTCCATTTCATTATCATTCCTTAAATCTCTGCCAAGTGCGGATGAAACCTGAGAATGAGTGCAGAGCGGCGGCTGCGGCGGCGAATGCAAATCTGAGATGGCACAATGCAACACCAGGCAGCAAGAGAAGTGCCATCTGCATGTAAACAATGTTATTATACGTCAGTCTTTGATATGATAATTATTAATTCAGCTCGAAGAAAAGACCACTCATTGTTGCGCTTGCCTTGTGCATTCAACACAATCGCATTGCAATTAAATAAGTTGAGCGCACTTCCCATTTGAACCCGCGCTTTGGCATTCAATTATTTCCAATTATTTTCGTTTTCTCAACGCGTCACTGCGGCCAACAGGGAATGACTCGACAGATGCGATGATTATTTACTTCTTTTGCCTTGTTATACCACGTTGCTGGTGCTGTTGGTTTCAGAATAACACAGACCACATGCATACGGCGGGCACACAATGCCAGAATGAATCGCGTCTCTCAATCAGCTTCTGGTGCTGGTTCTGGTGCTGGTGCTTCAGGAAGAACAGCGAAGAGGAAGCAAGACTCTTGAATGCTCTCGCCTTACATTTGTTGACGTTTGCTGCATTGTATTCGACTTGTTGTTTAACAACAGCAACAGTAACCCTTTATCGCGTTGCCTTTCGATAGTAATTGGAAGACAGTTTTTTTAATGCCGTCCCAATGCATACACAACTCACGAATAGAAATACACACTTCAAATACACTACACGTTACATGGCAAAACGAGTTGAAGTCGAAGGAACGAACGATGCTCGTTAATCCTAAATGCACGTAGTGAGTGTATGTAAAATGCATAAATGCATCACAGATCTATTTGCTAACATTCATAAGAAGGAAATGGCAACTTGCAACTGCGATTAATGCTTTTATGCTAGTTCTTTGACTCTTTAATCCGTGCAAAGTGAAAATGCATTTGAATTTGATTTTTTGCGTTTGTGTAATCATATGCTGGGTTAGCGTCTTATGGAGCTTTTCTTATAGAAGAATGTCTTCATTTGCAATAGCTTAAAAGTAATAGAAGTGAGATGGAATTGCTGACCCCACGAGATTAATAAAGCAGCGAGGCGGGCGTAAGTTGAATACGAATATATTTAGTGTTTTTGCAGTCTGTGGCGGTTGAAATCGGCCAGAAAAACTCTCTCGTGGGGCGAGTATATAATGTTCATCGAGATGCAATTCAAATTTACATTTAGAATGAATGAATGAATGAATCCCGAGCATTGTGAAATACTTTTTAATACATTTCTATGTTAATATTATGCTAAGAAAACGAAAATTTCTCGTGGTGGCAATATTTTGAGAATGCCCGGAATGCAATTACGCATTAAGCTGCAGACCCATCGCAACCCCATTAAAATTAATCCCCCAATCTGTGTTCCAAGCGGTTATTATTTCAACATCAAACGCAATTTGCTCTGACCTGGGGCTACCACCGATGGTCCTTTAAGAACCTTTATTGTTACAAACTCAGACTCGAACAAGAAAGTTTAACAAGCGAACAAATTTCTTTGCTGTATCAATGTTCGCACAAAGCGCTTCTTTTATTTAAATGTTTTAATGATTGCTTAGTTATTTGTATTTTTAATGATAAAAATCGCTTATAATTGGATGCTTACATGTTATTTGGGAGTTTATATTGAATTTTGTTTCTTTTTGTGTTTAATTAAACAATTTTAAAAATTAATGCGCCCTCTTTCGGGATAAATTAAACATGCATATCTGCATGTTGCAATTGGATTGCAACATAACCGCGTCAGAGTGTAGTGTTTCCTCGTGTTCGCAGTAAATTGTGTTCTTTTCGGTGTGAATTTTAGATTCTAATTAGACTTCTAATCGTAATTAGACATTAGTGGAATGGTAATTAGTGAGTGTTAAGTGAATTTCAATGGAGGGAACAAGTTACGACCGTTTTTGGTGGGATTGTAAGTATCCGTAGATTCACTACAGATTTGGAGGTTATTGGTATTGCCGAGGCTGTATTTTAACTACTATTTAATATTGCAATGATTATGAAACATATTCATCGATATCTTAATAATGCTTCTTCCTAACAATATGTTTTGTGTTTTAGGTTCACATGGATGGAACATCTTGCAAGATCTTCAAATGTGAGTACCACTACCATATATGTATGTACATATTGATAATGCTTACAAGTCTTGCAAGAATATTTGCGGTATTTTATGGCATCAGGATGGAAGTATATATGTACGTAATATTGGAACGTACAGAACGTAAAGGTGGGAAAATGAATAACAAACTGTACAGGGGCCATGATATGATGTTACAATTGCACGAACGTATTACGCATAAATACGTCTACGTTTCGCCTCAGCTGTCTGCGAAGCTGACACGCATGTGCATATTTTCGAAGAGTTATAATAAGTCTGCTGAAATGTGTGGATCATCTTATGGCCCGTTTACGTGTTTCTACGTCTTTTCACATACGCCGTTCGTGCGCGCCTCTCGTTAATCGCCTTCCTTCCACGGTCTCGCAACATTTCGATGCGATACTTTCAACAGTTTTTCCCGGCATCTCAACACCATTCACCACCAACCATCGTAATAAATACATTTTGTGGGCTTTATGCGTTGTTATGTTATTTAAACTTTGCGCTTTTGCTTTATGTTACGTCTCACATGAAAGGTTAATAAAGGCACAAATAAAAGGCACAAAACAGTGAAACAGAAATACAACCAGACAGGCAGGCTGCACATATTATATTTATATCAAAAATTTAATTCAAGAGGAACAAGAATGTTGATTGTGATGTTTGATATGAGAAAAATTCTTGATTAAACCGCATTCTTGCAGCGGGATGCAATGCATGTCGATATGAGGACAATTTGTGCAGCAAGAACTTGATCCTTGATCCTTGATTTCTTCTTTTTCATCATCGGTTAGGTCTCTGAGTTCTAACCTCGGTGTTTAGCCGCCCCTTGCGTGACGCTTTACGTCGAAAGATTTTTCAAATTAAACGCCCAGCACGATTGCTCGACTATATCTAGAAGCGCGAGGAATGTGTCCAATAAACTGGATAATTGGGGATTAGAATGACAGGCAGGAACGAACGAACGAACGGCGCAGAATCTTCAGCGATGAAAAAATTCTTAGCGAGTTTTCAATCAAAAACCAATTAAACATTCCGTTTCAGACGCAAATATTTGCACGGTTAAATTATGCATGCATTAGGTAGGAAAGGAGAGCTTCTTGGGATTCTGATCACTAGAAGGCCAGAGTTAAAGAAACTACTTAATAATCTTCATTAAAGCTAAAGCGTTTTATCTAAGAAGAGGAAGAAGAGTAGTATCTAAATGTAAAGAAGGTTGGCATGAATTTACTCGCTTAGGCGATTGCGCTTGCGTTTGCGCTTTCATGCACGATTACTCCAAACGCGAGAATTTCTTCCTCTGGTGTGGAATTCAAGAAAGTGTATCTTCTTTTTCTGGCGAATGAACGAACGAACGAACAATGTGAAACGTGAATCCATCCACATGCAAACAGAAACGTAATGAAATGAATATTAAGGAGTAATTTAAAGTTTTAATGCGAATTCTTGTTGTGTTCTTGGTTGGCGTGCGCGCCAAGATTGCGTAATTCGCGGCGGCAGCTTCGCTTCAGAGACGAAGGAACGTCGCCGACGGTGGCGTTGGCGTTGGCGGTGACGCTTGGGGACGGAATGAAAATGAGAAAAGCAATGTGTGAGTCGCGCATGTGATGTTGCAAACATTTGTCAGGTTGACTGCGGGCGGCGGCGGCGGCGGCGCATCAGCGGAATGCGAATTAACGGCTTGGCGGCTGGGTTATGCGCCTGACACATAAACAATTTCGTGTAAATATAATTCGGCGTAATGTTTGACTTGTTTGTGCCTTGTTTGTATGGAAATTTAAAGTGTGAGTGCCGTGCGACTGTGCTGTACAATTCTATTATATTTGCTATTGCAAAAGTTTAATTTGAAAAGTCGCATGCGTTTGCTCTTTCTCGCTTTGAACTAAAAACTTTAAAACACATACGACTGACTATCTACTATGTACTCGTACCTATGGCACGGGTTCTTCAATGACTTCATTAAGTTTAATATGCAATCCGGAGACGCAAATGTGCCGTCACCGGCTAAGGCATTTTTGAAGCGGCTTGTAATTCGACGGATTCAGAGCGTTACTTATCTTAAAGATGTAATAACGCATATGCAAAGAATGCATCCGACTGTGTGTGGGGCGATAAAAAACAATCTGCTCGGCGCGGATGGCTGGCTGGCATTCAAACGCAAAAATGTTATCGGCGTAATTGCTTAATTCCTGCTCGAAAATCCTTTCTTAGCCGCGCAAGCGCAGGCCTTAATTAACCAAGAGCGCCGTGTGTGTCTGCACTTTTACGGCCCGGCGATAACAAAGAAGGCGCATGCAGAACGAAATCAAGCACACTTGCTGTCTCCTCGCCTGCCTTTGCCGATGATTCTCGGAAGTGCCGGGCAGAAATTATTAAATTCGGTATGAGCCAAGATTGGTGCTTTTTTATATGGCGATTTGATTGCGCGCTTCGACTTCTTCGGCTGCTCAGGATCGCGCATAAAAATTGCGCTCCAGCTGCTGTGTAATTTCATCATCATCGCGTGTATCACAGATTGCAATAATAAGCAATCAATGCTGGTTTTATTGGAGATAAATTTATTGAATTATATAATAATTTGCAAAGTATGTACCTACCTACTTTGAGTGAAGTATTTTTTGTGAGGAGAGAAACTAATATATTTCTGGAAGTAACTAATTAAAAGACAAACATAGACACTAATCAAGTATGCAAATGTGACCGCGGTGCGGACGCGTCGGTTTGTTTGTCAAATAGATTCGCGTTGGGCCCCAGCAATCCAGAAGAACCCGAACCCTTGCGATTCGTTAGCAACATGACCTTCACTTAATTGTGCTCTGCTCTGTGTTGTGTTGTTTTGTGTTATTTGACGTGTAGTTTTACGTTTACGTTTGTCTTTACGTTGTATGTTTATGGGGTTGAGCACTGAGATGCCACTCATGGCGCAGGCAGGTAGAGCAAAGTAAATTAGTCGAACAATAAAAACCGGCGAAACCGTACGGGTAATTGGAAATGGGGATAATTGCATGAAAGCAGTGCGCCAGCTTGGCCAGCTCGGCCGTGTACTTAGCATACATCTATACGTGTGCAGAGCTCAGTTCGCCTGGACCCAATTGGAAAATTTACAGCCCACTTTATGTTGTTAATGCTTATGGCGTTGTTGTGTCGTGTGTGCCACGAGTGGAGTGTGTCGCGAGCACTCTGTGTACTCGTATGTACTGGTCCGAAGGTAGGTACCTTGAAATCATTGACGCATACGGATCGTCATGCAGAAACTCGCTGTAAATGAGATTACACTCATCTGGGATGTCGAGAATACCCAACAAGATGGAAAAAACGAACGGAACGAGACACTGCAGAGCAGAGCAGCGCAGAGAAGGGCAATCCTATAATGAACGAGATGGTTTTAATTGTCGCGTCGCATCGCGTCGTTCTAAATTTGCTTTGGCTTGTTGCGCGGTGCATTGTAAATTTCAATTAGAGTCAGCTTTTATTGTGTCTCAATAAAATCAATTACTCTGCTCTACTCTCCTATAACTAACTAACGAACTTGATTTCATTCATTTTGCTCAATAAAACTAAAACAAATTATTTAATTGATGACTAACGAAGGAGGAAGGGTACAAAGGATTATGCTAAGGAAGTACTTGTTCGTTTTGCCTGTCTAATAATCGTATATCGAGTGTTATGACCGTGTGCAGAATTATGATTTTCTTTTATGTACGTAAACGTAAACTTAAACGAAAAGCCAATTGCAAGTGCAAGTGCAATGCCTATAATAATAATAAGAGCGTCGCCACGCGGCCACAGTATGTGGCGGCGTCAATGGCGTGAAGAACTTCACTTCTTCTTCTTCCTTCTCTGTGGGGAAATTTAAGCACTTAGAGAACCCGCCGCGTTACGTGCACTGCACATACAAAAACAAGACGCAGTTTATGTTTGCTCGCGCTCGCGCTTGCGCTTGCTGGAAAGTTATTGAAGTTTAGTTTATAACCACTTCCGCCGCGCCGCGATAAATTCGCCTTCGCCCGGCCACTTTCTTAAATGTTTCGCGCAATAAATAGGTAGATGATGTACAGCGGAAACGCGCAAACTAGGAAAAGTTTACTTAAAACGAAGTTCACTTATTGTTAGTTGATGAATGCACAAATTATGCATACATAATCCGAATGCAAATACATAGGTACTATGATGGAAAAACAGCAATGAATACAATAAAATAGAATATCTGAGATAAAAATTTGTCGCAGTTGCAGGAAGTATGAATGAATAAGCAGGCTCATGGCGTGGCTTCGGCTTGTTGCTCGGTATGACAGGAAACAATTCGCTGCGAAATGAATAATTCAATTATAAGCGGTTTTCTTTTCGTTGTGTCTCGCTGCCTGGCTTGGATGCAAATGAGCACCACCAAAATGAATGAATGAATGAATGAGGCGTTTGCTTAGCTAGCTCTGGCGTTCGGAGAATGCCGAAACGAATGCTGAGCTGTCGCGGCATGGAATGGGGTGGCAAGCAACGCAACGCAACGCGATTTCACTTTTAATCGGCTTTTAGTAAAAGCGGTGCGCACTTCCGTCCCGAGGAATCGAAATTCGCAGTCGGGAGACGCATTTTAAGCTGCGTCTAGGTGGCAACGAGAGGGAACGTCACGTAGGTGGTATAAATATTTATAAGGATGATAATAAATTATCACCATTAGCGCAGCGCGCCGCGACACTACACGTAAATATCTTAATATTATTGCAGATCTTGAATTGAAATTAAATTAAATTCAGTTGTAAGAAGAAAAGAAAAACATTGCGTCGTAAATTTTGCAATTTTTAATTTGCTTTCTTTTTAAATTGAAATTCTCTGTAAAAGTGTCGTAAAAAGTGTCCAATCAAGCAATCGTAAATTAAATTATTTATGAGTGAGTCACATTACAATATTTTTATATCGTTCTATCAATTTATGAATTTATTGACGATTATAAATGCGTAAGTAATTTTATGCGAATTTGCCCCCGGTTTGTTCTGTTCTTATTTCTTTCCGACTCTTAATGTACTTCTCAATAAATCATGTGAGACTGCGCTAATAAATACATGAAACGCGTGCAACTATGTAATGCGACGAGTCTAACTAACATCCATCCCAAGAAGTAAGCAGCCAGCAGTCAATGAATAAATGCTAGTGCACCCGGCATTAAACCACTCGCACATTGATTAATTGCGAGACGAAGACGGAGCCCCGCGCGTAATAAATTTTTCATTTTTCTACAAGAATTCAACTCGTTTTCAATTAGCCAAAGCTTCTCATCCAGCTGATAGCAAAAACCAGTTCTTCGTCGCGAAGCAAAGCAGCAAGGATTATTCGCAATTTTTATTCAGCTAACTTGCAACTTCTGTATCAATTCGCAAGTCTTGCAGCTTTAATTGATTACTTAGACGCGCTGCGCTGCGCTGGCGCTGCTCTGAAGAAAGTTAGCAAAGTTTGTACGTTCGACGCAAATAAATTGTACGAGTGGTTCGCTTTCAAAAACAAAAATTCAATTACAAAGCTACTCAAAGCTGCATTGCGTGGCGGGTGCGCTTTCTTTGGACGAAACAAACTCAGAGTCAGTCAGAGTCACAGTCGAGTCAGCAGAAGTAGATGAAACGTAGTCTCGGTTGGTTGACTTCTTCTTCTTCTTCTGCTGCTGCTGCTGCTGCTTCTTCGGCGCTTCTTGTTATGATATGTGCACGAAGTTGGCGCTCAAGTTTCACTCCGCGTCGCTTCCAGCGTTCTTGATAAATTGTTTATCGTCGGCGACTGTCCGCTGATGCACTAACGCAATTAATAAACGACAACGCGAATGAGAATGCGAATGCGATGGCGAAGTCGCTGGTTATCTTAAACTCTTCAGTTCGATGCGATAGGCGCATTTATCCTCTGCTTCATATCCGATAACGGAAGAGATTTTCTTGCTTAACATCTGTGTTAACGAATTCTTACTGATTAATCATTTTATTTTCGCTTAATTCTGTGGTTTTTTAAAGAAATTTTCTTGAAATAATTATTCAGCAGTAAACTTGTTATGATACATTGTATCAAGTATCTTGGATGATGGACGCTGGGGATGGAGCACTGCAGGGAAAAGCCTTAATGAACATAAATCTCCAATTTATTTCTATTCATAACTCCCAAGAAATGCATTAAAGTCCGCCGCGTCCGCGAAAATGCATTGCACGCAACATGCACTAACTTTTAACTAGCGTGCGCAAGTTATAATTCTTGTACGCGCGTGAAATATCTTCCACCGGCGAAACATTGCGTGCCCTGGCAGACTTAACAACATAACATCCAGCCATCTAGAAGGACTGGAAAGAGTGTGGATCAGAGAGAGAAGGGAGCTGGGAAAAGTATTGTAGGTACGTTCTATTCAAAATTAAACATCCCTGGCCTCGCGACGCTGAAGAGAGGAAGGAGATGGGCTTCATCAAAATGGAAAAACTTGAAAACTTTGTGGCAACTCGTTTAATTTTCTATCAGATTTGCTTTGTAAGTGGTCCCGTGTTACTCTATTATTCAACCCCGACATGGCATGGCATGGCAGGGCATTGCGTGGGTGGGTGGTGGTTAAAGTTTCATAAAGACAAAGATAATTTTATTTTATTTCTTTTGTTCTATTTTAAAATGAAATTATTTATGCGACAGCGCAGCGTCTGCAATGAAATATAATATAAATCAGGTGAGACATAAAGCAGAGTATGGCTTGCGCTATTAAGATTCTAATCGAGTTGAAAATTAAAGAAAACAGCTGCTTTTAATTAAATGCTCAGGAAATAGACAAATAACCACGTGGATGAGTGCTGAGTATGCGAAGAGATTATCATTACGCGACGTTAATGTGCGTGGAACATGCAAAAATAAACTGAAACTACAGGTTTTATCTAAATATAGAAAAATTTCTAGAGGGAAAAAAATATAGGAAATAATTTACATGCGCTGCTTTTTGTTCTTCTTCTTGTTTGTGTACAATTTTATTTTCTGAATGCAAAGCTGCAGCACTGCTCTATTTATATTTTGCCTCTGATGGCAACTCAAAGTTGCAACTCTTTGCATCCTTGAGCTGGTCGGGCACATCGCGGCGCATCGCAGACGGCGATTTCCATGATAATGTCATAATTATCATAAAATTTTATTAAAGTATCAGGCAAACAGCGTCAGCGTCAGCCAAACGGACAGCGTCGTGGGTGTACTGGTTTTAATGCCACATTAAACGCATTAATGGTCCTTGCTTGTGCTTCTGTCATTGCAGTTTTTGCGCATTTTCTCTGAAGAATATGAAGAGAGTCATCGCGTGAAGCGAATGCTCTTGCTTGCACTGCGATGCAATTTCATTAACATGCATCTGAATGCAAGCCCATCGACGCGATGTCACAATTTTCCAATAACTACTGCTTGCTACTTGTCCGCTGTGAAAAGCAGGGCAGAGAAGAGAGAAGAATAAAATTTAATTACCTTCCGTGACGTTGAGCCATTTTTTCTCTCGATTCTTCGGATTTCATTCCATTTTTGCATAATCTTTCACTATTTCGCTGCGATTGCGCTTCATATACCCACACTCTATTGTCGCTCATTATATTCTTGAATAGAGCGTATTTATTAAAGAAGTAACATTAGTCGCGACATTAATATGCCATAAACGTTGGACATAAATGTCCATTGCGTCATTTACTCCATGTATAAATGTTTAATAAGTGTCCATAATGTATGAGCGTACGTTGCGTTGGGCGAATTGAGGAGTGCGCGTCTGTATCTCGCGCAATACAATGCGAAGAATTATTGCATCGATTGCTTTATATTGTCTCTTGTCCAGCGCCAGCCAGCGCTTCGCGTGGCATAGCGTCGTCAAGCGGCCGTCACAGGTTTATGAAGTCTTCAGACGGATGCGATGCGGCGCGACGCGCAACGGCGACGAATATGAGCGCGTAGGCCGACTGGCGGCTTTGAATTTATGTCTGTCGTGATTTATCTGGAGCGTTTAAGTCGTATAATGGGCGACTATAGACATTACTGCATGTTCGTATGTAAGTGAGTAAGTAAGCCCCTTGTTATTATTCGCGTCTTATGTCTATTTGCGTTTCGGGCAATTTGCTTCGAATATAGGGCAGCACTCTGAAATCAATCAATATCTTAAATTATGATTGATTTTCGGCTTGTTTTTGAAGTACTTATGTATGTATTCACTTCGATATACTTATTAGAATTGCAAATTGATTGTGGAATTGGATATGTTTTCTCGCATATTGGTTTTTGCTTTATTGGTTTTGCCAGAGCAGTCGTAAGCGCAAGCGGAGCGCCGAAAATACGATGCAGTTGACTTTTTTGGGGGCCCATCAGAGAGGGAATGTTCCTGTCGAGCCACATTGACTGACAGATATTTATTAGTGCGTTGGCGTTGGCGTTGGCGCACGCCTGTCGAGAGTAAATTTCACTTATTTACTAAACTACATACACAGCCACGCGAACAATATATGCGCAATAAAAGCATGTTCGAGGCGAAGTGTCAGAGGGTGACATGAAGGGGTCGGTAAATTGCATTTTTTGTAAATATTTCTATTGCGCGTCAAGTGATTATCCCAAATACCGATCCATTTAAAGGGCTGAGAGCCAACCAACCAACGTCAGTGAATCAACACCGAGCAGACATAATGAGATTTTCCTTAGAAATTGCGGCGGAAAAGGCAAATAAATACCGACACATCAATCCTCACATTCACGTTGCTTCCGACGGTTTTAGCGAAGGGTGTGAGTTACACTCACACTAAATTACACTTTCTTCCTGGACGAGTTGAGTTGGGATGATTCAGAGTACCGTACCTACCTACTTACTGCCTGATATTATATGTTATTTGTTCATGTTCATGCTTGTTCTCTATGTTCTATACACATATTTTCTCTTGTTTCATGCACGACTAATGCATGTACTGTACACTTACTATCAGTATTGTATTTCTTAAAACTAACTTTCTGTAGTTTGAATGCCATAATTTTGTATTTTTGTTTGTTGTTTGTTTGTTTTATGAGTAATTTGTAAGCTTTCAATCAAAAATCAACCCCAATAACTCGTCCAAAGGGAAGTTTATATAAAGCCGGGTTGAAAAAATTATTATGCAGTTTATTGCCCGTTTACAATTGATTGCTGAAGCTGCAAATGCAAATTTATTCGCAAGGGTTAACAACAACGTGACTCTGCTGCGCTTCTATAAAAATAGACGAAAATTGCGCTGGCAAATGCGTAAAAAATATGAGAAAATTGAAAACTAATTCCCGAGCTGGGGAATTATGTGGCGTTTGTTGCTGATCGATGCTCCAAGCCGCTAATTGAATTCGACTCGCGTACAATTATTAGCCTGATATTGTCCAGCGTGTGGCTTTCACTATGCTTTTTTATATTGCAATAAAAAGTTTAAAAACTGTTTATATAATTTAGTTTCATAGTTGAACTAATTTTTTATTTATTTATACAAAAGAGTGAAGCGTTTAAAAATACACAGCAGGTTTCACTTTAATGAAAGTTAATTTCTTCAAGTGTACGCTCATAAATTTCAATAACAGATGACTCTGACTCGGACTCGATGAGTGCACTGAAGTAATCATGTTTCAATTAGTCGATGGTCATTCATCAAGCAGGACAGACCAGCAACATGCATACATACATTCATCTACGGGCGCATACGCACTCGAGAACGAACGAAATACAGATATCCATCGAAAGATGGAACGAAATGAAATGGAATACGTGGTAAAGTGCGCAACTACATAGCAAAGTGGAGCTGGTGCAAGAGCTCCAGCTTGCAGCTTTACAATCAGCCCGAAGCTGAACTGCACTGAACTGATCTGAAGCTTTAGCTTCATGTTATGTTGTGATCTGTTATGCCATGCCATGCAATGCAATGCAACCAAAGCTTGAACGCATAAAATGATAAATGATGGTGCACGTCGAATTTGTCCGCGCGCTTGTTCTTGTTTTCAATCCATTCGCGTTCATGCTCATGAGTAAAACGTAGGCGCAAGTGCAAAGAAATTTCTTCATTGTATCGTCCTTGCCGGTTATGTTTTAATAATCAGGTTCAGTCAGACGTTTGAAGACTCATTCATTCTCATTACGATTCACTGAAGATCCATTATCATTAGTTAGGCAAGCAATGAGTCTACTTGAAGATTCCTAATTAATTTTAATTGGCACGTAATTTATTTCTGAATTGATTGAACAGGTTCAACAGTCATTTTTAAAAATCACAAGTAATCTATAGCGTAAAACAAGAAGTCTGACGAGAAAATAGAAATCTGTGATATTTAAACATCTTGAGAAGGAAGACATTCTTCGCGTGTTGCATGTAAATCGAAAATAATTGAAGACGTTTCGTATGTTCTTCACATTTGCACATCTTAAGTCACGTCAGTACTGTACCCAGAACCAATAAAATTTTATTTAAATTTTATTTAAAATAAAAGATGAAATATCAAAGTGCCTGGTGTGTAAGACTTGAATGAAAATCTAGAGAGTCGTTAGTCTTTCTCTCGTAAATTTTCCACAAATATGCATCAGGCCTGTAGATACCTACATAAAAAAACACCAGATTACGAGCTCAAATATAATGTGATATATTCAAAAACATGTTGAGGTATCAAATATTTTTATTTTCATTTCGACATACCTTCATAAATAGGTACATATGTACGTGATACATGCGTTTTATTAATATCTCTTCAAATGCAGGGAAAATATATTGCATTCACCGACGTATTATTTTACAATTATTCATACGTATCGTGGTTTTATCACCGTTGGGTGCGAGATGCAAGTTCAAAAGTTTGTACATATAATAATTTAATGTTTCTCTTAAGTAGATACATGTAGCGTTATAGGGAGGCATAATTGTTATTTAATATTAGTATTGCTTGATCTATTAGTCACATATTATACAGCCTCTTGACTATAAATCATCATTTTCTTAAGACAAATTGTTTTTATTGTGGGATTTATCTATTATTTTTAAGTTTTTGTTTCAAGAGCATACATTCAGGGACTTAAGGAAGTTACTCAGGCAGAACACGTATATTTGGACTTGAATTCGGATTATATTGATAGATATTTAGACGTGTATTAGACGCGCAAATTATACACGATATTAACGGTTATACAGTTAGCCTGTAAGGAGATGGAGCGGTGTAAGTGTAAATGCAAGTGTAAGTGCGGAACAGGTCGATTAATCAAGTTCGTGCGCTCAGGCTCTTGCAGGGCCGAGCAGAGCACAGCTTTAATTGCCTCAAGTCATTCAGCTCGGTACTCGGTACCCGCTTGGCTTGGAACAACTTCGACTCAATTTGAATCTGAATTTGAATCGCTCAGCACTGTATTTTGCCAACGTGTATTTGCACCTAAGCGTACACATATTGTCGTACCCACAAAGATATCACAGTGTCCTCAAGCGCACGCTCAAGCTCATGCCGAACCGAAACTCAGATCTCGGATCTCAGATCCCGAATCCTGCAATAACATTTCAAGATTTCAGGACAAACGTATTGCCATCGAGACTAAACACAAAGCTTTCAGTCTATTTGTCTGTTTGTCTCTTTCAAGATTTGCACAAATGAATATACCCACCTATACGTAGATATTCTCATTTTAAATTTGAGTAAATTATGTAGAGTTCTGTAATTAGAGTTTGCATTTATTTTGTTGATTTTGCTCCATTGAATATGCACGAACATTTATGTTATCTGGTTGCGCAAAACATGATCGTGCTGTAATTAGAATCATTATTAATAATTAACTGATTAATAATTAATCACGCGCTCAGATGTGCAATACGTAGGTACATATGTCCCTTCGACAGTTTGCGCAAATGATATGCATATTTATTCCGACATAACATGCATGTACGTCGGTATTCGGTTTGATTGCATTGCTGAGCAGTTGTAATTACAATGCAAGCAAATTTTGAAAATTTAATATCGCTTAAAATCCGCACTAATGCGCGGTGGAATTGCAGATAAATGTTAAGAGTACTTAATCTATTAAGTAGTCAGTCAGTTTATGCAGCTTTTATTCGCTGTTATTTTAATGTCCAATTGTGGCGTCGGTAATGTGTTACACGCATTCACGTGTGAAGCTGTAGTAAAACTTGTACTCCTTGATCGTTGTATCATGCATTATCCTGTCTGGTCCTCTCGCCCAGATCGCTGGGCGCATTCGGATGCAATCAGAGAGTGAGTGAGTGAGTGAATGACACATTACACGAAACACATCGTTCAGTGATTATGCGATTGGTGTTATAGTCTATTCAACTCTATTCCATTCTACGGCCTATTATCTTTTACTACTGCACTGCGTTGCGATTTGTTACAGATCGCTTTGTAATTTGCAACTCACACTCGAGAGTATTCACATTTTATGATCATTCGAGTAAATAAATAGATTTAAGAGAATTTGGAAGCAGACGGGAGAAGTTGGAAGTTGGGAGCTCTTGATTTATGCACTGATTTTGTCTCCGGATGCAATTGGCGAGTGACGAACATGTTGCGCATAGCCGAATAACGAAATAAATCCATCGAGCGTGGCACGGCACAAAAGAAGTACAGAAAACAATCGAGATTTATTGTCATCGGTGCATTAGTACATACGGCGATTTCAATTCCACCATTCCGCAGCAGTGCTGCGGAGGTTTATTGTGTGCACGAGCGTGTGTGTTGTTTCCTGTGCGTCTGGAAAGTCTTCTTCCTTGGACGTGTGTGCGCAGATCTAGGTGCGTCTGTCACGCGCGGCCCGCTGATAAATGAACGCCGAACGTAATGGCACATAAGGCGACGGAAGGATCGTCCTTTGCCTAACGCTCAACTCAGCTCAGCTCAGCTCCGTCCGTACTTTATTTACAGTTTACGTGGACGACGTATTGACATTCCGCTCGCTAACAAGATTGATATTTGATAGGGAGGAGGGCGCACTCAAATTTATCGTCTGCTTTGTTTCACAGAACCTTTCGCAGAACTCGCAGGCGCAGAGGTAAAGCGGTTTTCTTGAATTCGTTTCATGCACATAAAAACGAAAAACGTCTGTGAAAAGACAAGACCAGACAAGGCACGACGGGCATAAGTTGACGTGCATAATAACGCTCTGTAAATATATATAATTTGTACGCTGTCCGTCCAAAAGTTGTTGCGCGCCCAAGGGCGGATATGTATCAAGTAAACGAGGCTAATGAGACTTGACACTTTCGAAATTGAATATGAGCGAGCACTCGCAAGCGCCCAAAATGCGCCTAATTTGAGTAGATAAACAAGTCTCATGCTTGTTGACTACTTCACCGAAATCATGACAAGCACCTCGAGCGCGTGCACGAAAAATATAATATGATGCGCCTATTGAAGCGGCTTAAATGCGCAACGATGCTCATTAATCAATTCGTCAACGCAACCGCCAGCTCCACGTAAACGTCAACTTTTAATTATGCAGTTTAATTCGTATGCAAATAAAGTTTATCTGACATCAAAAACAACATACAAACTCAATAATTTTAATATTCTTTACTCTTCGGCTGCGGTTGCGTCGTCTTTCACCCGCGCTTTGAGACATTCGAGTAGTTTGGTGGCGCGGTCACAAGGTTCCAAACTTTCAACCTCCGTCCAGCATTTCTTTGCATACGGCAATACATGAGGAGGAAATATGCGTTCGTTTAGCGTTAGAAAGCGAGTAATGCGATTGGTCTTTAAAAGAATACAATTTGCGAGGCAACGTAGTCTTGGGTCTTCGGTGTTAGTTATATCAATGCTGTTTTCTTGGAGGCAGTTACGTTTTGCTACGGTAAATTTAGTTTTACCGCCGTTTTTCCCTTTTCCCTGCGCTACGGTGATCTACATATGTGAAATATTAATGGCATTTTAATTATAATACAATACATACTTAATACAAATTTGAAACTTACTCCTATTACAAGGCTGAAGACTATTATACATTGTATTATTTTCATACTTAGTTGTTGTCGAAAATGTAGTTGAACGCGAACTAGACATTTTTTCCATATCACAGTTCTTTTATAGTCGGTTTCAACTATATAGTATTAACATGCAATTATTTAATAGAATTCATGCTACAAATGACATTTCGCTAATACATGGCGACATGTAAATGTGTTTTTAATCGTTGCTAATCTAAACACCCCAAGACGAGGTATTAAGCGCGTAGGCATGATTCAAGTGTTTCAACGGCTTATACATAGAAGTTAATAATGAAAGCGTTCAATTAGTAATAGCTGACGGAAGTCAATTTAAATTAGTTATTAAACAATAAAATAGGGTAAAATAAATGTGCGTTTATTCAATATTTTACTGCGATTTTATAACATGTGAAATATCAATCAACATAATCTTCAGTTAATATTATATCATGCCAACCCAAGCACTCCAAGAGGCAAGAAGCGCGTTCGCATGACTCAATTGTTTCGACGGCTTCAAAACAGCGCTTTGCATGCTCGTGATGCTCTTGCGGAATTGATTCATAATTCATCTTACCGTCCGTGGTCAGGATTCCTTTAAGTGCAAGGACACATTTGTCAACGCATCGCATTCTTTTGTCATCTTTTGGGCTATTTTTCCGCAGTCCTGCTAATCCTATACAACGTTCGTATGTTGTTTCTTTCTCCACATACCTTTCTGCCAAGCTGCAGGCCTGGAAAATTATTAAAATATAGGTATTACTTAATTAATTGATTCACTTTTACCTACAATCACATTGGTCAAGACAATGTATTTGAGTAGGAAGTTCAGATTCATTCTCTAAGTAAGTTTCGCTGTTAACATACAGTTGAAATAATTTTGAGTTTGAATTTATATGCCTTTATTATTTTTGTTTTTTCCGGAAATAAATTGAAATTCTGTATTAAACGCCCACACGCAAAAATTCAATTAGGGTTAGATTTAAAAAAACATTTTTTCAGTTTAATTTTATTTACTAAATCGTTTTGATAATCATTAATTAATCAATCAATGAATTTATTAACATAGTTAGTAAGTATTTCAAATTTTAAATCGTTCACCAGATTTCTTCAACTCTTTGAACACACAGAAAACTCGCTGAGAGGTTTGCACACAAATATCGTTATGTATGTGCTCGTCACTACAATTATCCGCAATTTCTTCAATGTCCACATCCTCTTTATTGGCTGTGATACTGTAAAACATTTCTATATTAAGATCGTCATTCGCGTTAATGTAGCTCATCTTAAGAAGCATGCATCTTGTGTAGCAAGGATGCTTTAAGCTGTCCGGCGTCATGGAGAAGAACGCTTTTCGATTATTTGTGGCGTCTTTGGTGTCAGTTTTATTTGCACAGTGTTTGTAATCATTGTCGAATCTTGCCTTCTTTTCTTGTAGTAAACAATCGTGGAATGTTGTACCGCGTTCACAGACTTCTACACTTTTAACAGGCGTGTAGCATTTCACTGCCATTTCCCGCATTGCTTCGGGAAGCACTTTTACGTTAAGTTGTCCTAGTGGTGTGAATATATTCGACTTGATTAGAATGCAGTTATCAACGCATTTGGTTTTCTCCTTATTGGCTTGGTCTTTGTAACTCACGCCTGCTTCTTTCAGGCATGTACGCCGATGTTTGTAGTAATGTATGTGCGGTGGCGATTTTCCCTAGAACATATAGGTATAGGTATATAGTAAATGATGAATGTTTTCAGAGATACTTACGTGTATTTGTAGCATGTACAGTGCTAGCAGGATAACAAAACTCAGTCGCATTTGTACAGAATTTCATCGAAAGGTATTGAACGAATGATGAAATACTTTTGACAGAGCAGAAGCAGTTTTATCAGCTTATATGCAAATACATACTATATATTTGATTAAACTAATTAACAAAAGTCGTTTTTAATTTGAATGAAATTTGAGTAATTTATTTAAAAGTAATATTTTATAATTACGTTTAATTATTACTGGCAATGGCAGTCAGGAGATCATCTAAATTACTATGAATATTTGTTTGTGGACGCTACTTTATCATAAAATACTAATTAATGATAATATGTCTTAATTGAATACCAATGCGGCCTTTACTTTACATAAATTAATAATTAAATATTATTAAATTAAAATATATTCTGGTATTACTGTGGGAAAAGGGCTTATATTATGAACGAAATAGTAATAATTAATTTGTTTAAAGATTTATTATAGGTATCATTGCTTATACATTGTTATAGATTGTTATAGAAAATTTTACAATAAGTTAAATTATTCAGGTTGGTAGTGAGCTTTCTTGACGGCAGCCATGGCGCATTGCACCCTCTTAGACACCTGCTTGCAAATATCATCATAAGTGTGCTCCTCATTGCACTTGGCGACCACGGCGTCAATATCGACAACTTTCTGTTCGGCATCGAAGGCATTGATCATGTCCATGTTCAGATCGTTATTCTCATCAACTAACTTCATGCTCATCATCACGCAGCGGGCGAAACAGGCGTTCTTCTCCTCCATCATTTCCCTCCAGAAAGCCTTCTTGTCGGTGCTGGCCAGGTGGGTCTTGGTTTCTTCGGCGCATTTCTTTACTTGCGCGCTGCGGTCCTTCGAGATGTGCTCTTTGATGCATTCTGAATACTTGTGGGCGCGCTCGCAGGCTTCCAGGTTCTTGGCGGGCTCGAAGCATTCCTGGGCCTTGTCGCGGATATTCTCTGGGAGGGCAGTTGCGTTGAATTTGCCATCAGCGGTGAAGATGTGCAGCTTGGTGAGCACGCAATTGGCCACGCAATGCATTTTCGGGTCGTCCTTGCTGGTTTTTAAGTCGACGCCGGCTTCCTTGGCGCATTCTTCTTGGAATTTGCGGTACTCATGATGTTTGTGGTTGTGGCCCGCCTGGAAAATTGAAAAATAATTGATGATTGATAATGAACACTGAAAATATTTGAATACTTACGAAGGCTACAGCGGCAACTGCTAACAATACGATGAAGATCTGCATGTTTTTTAGTTGTTGTTATCAAAAAACCCAAAATGTATTTGATGCTGTTGGAAGCAGAAATCCGGGTTTTTATACCAAATTCGTAGAATACAATGCGAATAAGTGAGGGAAATAACAATTTAATTTTAGTTTGAATATTCATTCATTTTATGCATGTTAGCTACTAAGTAATCACTTTTGAGTACATACCTACTTATAAACAAGTTAATGTATTGTTATTTCATAATACCATGAATAGCAGTTAGGGAACTATTTTTAAAAGAGTCAGTGTGAAAAGTAGACATTTTACCGTATTTGATTTGAAAGCATTGAAGTATTTAAGAAAATCGCACGTCCGCAAGTCGGGGCGCAGAATAGAAGTTCGTTTAGGTCCATCCGCAAACGCAATTAGATTCGCAAAAGGTCGTCTGTCGGGCGGGTCTAATGAGAGATTAAAACTTTTCAGCGACTTTCCGGGGTGTGTGTACGAATTACAGGCTGCCTGGCCTATACACGTCCCAATATGTAAAACGACCAGCGCTTAATCTTTTTGCCGTTTGTGTAATTGGGTAAAAAGATTACCAGTGAATGCATAAGAACAAAGAATAAGGGACGAAAGACCAGGAACTTTCTCGTATAATAATTGCAATTAAATTTGGAAACTTTTGCTCATTTACATTTCAACTTGATTCAATAATTTGTTATCGTGAAATAATGTTGGTCGGTGATTGAAATAGTATTCTGTCTGGATCACTAACAAACTCATCCTGATTTCTGATGAAACTCGTGCGAATGAATGCGAATCACGTCTAATTTCGAAACAAACAACAAGAACAAACTTTACAGGCGAGCTTGCCTTGATTCGCAACAACTATAAATTCGCATATTGCGCGGGCGTGTCCTACCCTTCGTCCGCTATGAGGCATTGTCCTTGCTGCCAGGACGACCAACGATATTTACTTTGTGCTCCTCTAGGCGCAAACTATTCTCATATTCTCGATTATCCTTTGCAAATATACACGTGGCTCTCGAACCGTATCTGAGAAATTATAGTTAGGTACCCAAATCAAAACTTTGAACTCATCTTCACCAATAATAGTGGAGCAGAGAAGCATGGAAAAAAGACTACGGACTCAAAGTGAGCGTTAATTCAGTAGAATAATGAGTTTCCTATTGAATCGAATGAGTTCGGAGTTCGATTGCGCCCCGTTTCGTTCTCGTTATTGGTAGATTTAGTGGAAGAGCGGTAAATGGGCCATTTACAGTTTCCACTTCGAATTGCAGTCGAAGGAAGCAGCATCACGCGCTCTCGCCCGGTGATAACGTAACGTGTGAGTTTGAGTAATGATTTCTTAACGTGAGGAGTGCTTTCGCACTTGATTACGTTCCATGTACACGCTGAGGAGCGTCATTGTCGAACACACTTTGTCTTCGTTCAGTCGTCTGCAGCCGAGAAGGTGCATTTATTTATATTTCGGAAGGAATAAGAGTCTCATTAAGATTCGATCACAGAAACGAACGTTTTCTCAAGAAATCGATGGAGATCTTTAAGTAGCAGGACGATTTAAGATTTTTAAGCCGGTACTGTGCTGCGGCCGAATTGAATAAACCGTTGCACATGCATGTCGTTAATTAATTACTCGTAACAAGGTACGACGGCATTTGATGTGAAAGATTGAGGAACAGAACAAGACAAGAGTTCCAAGATTTTTTATTTCATGATTTATTTTCGTCGGGTGTAAGTGTGGGCAAGTACATTGGGGGCTTTTGGTGTTTTCTCCCGCATTTCACATCCAATTTATCAACAAGCACATTACAATTGCGCAGCGACATTAATTGCGGCGATGCGGCGTTGTGGTGTTGTCGTGCAGCTAAAATTAAATGAATACCTACTGTACCTTCGTTGCCCGTTCACCGCGAGCAATGCAGTCAGCGGTGTTCAGCTACCACTTACATTTGACGCAAAATAGTTATTGTGCTACTAGCTCTATGGCAACTTCTTGCACATAATATTCGCACATGCTTTTGTTGCTCGACGCGACTAGGCGTAAGCGCAAGGTGCAGATAGATAAATGGCGGAAAATTACGCCAAAGTGGTTTTCATCACGGTGTTTATGGGAGCCGTGCTCGTTCAAATTGCGTTTTCCATAGGACACAACTATTCACAAGCAACGCCTGCCTGCCTTCCTTACTTGTCTTCGCCCGTATGCTGAAAGATGTCTTTATGTGTAATCACACAAAGCGCTACACAGCGCAACGTTGCTGTGCTGAGTTCTGGAATTATCCGCGAATATGTATATGCTTTCTTAAGCGTCTAATTTAAATTCGTTTAATTTTAGATTGTACCTAAGTTGTTGTAGGTTGTATGTCTTGTAGGTTGGAGATTCATTATATAATAATTTTGATGAGGTTGAGGTTGAGCTGAAATAAAACGTAGGCAGGCGGTTTTACAGCGTGTAGGCTGGCTGAGTCAGTCGTAAGTGAATTTCGGTTGCAATTTATTTAATGTAAATTAAATTCGTCTGGGTGGTAACGAGTCTGCAGCCGCCGCCAGTGATGTGCTTGTCGGTGTGTGTATAACGTGATATAACTTATAGAGCGTTTTCCAGCTGGGTGCATATAGTAATTTTAGTTTAATTACGGCTGCTCTGGTGTTGCGCTTCGTATACCGACACAAATTTAAACAAAAATAACTGGGATTATGTATCAGATATTTGGGATTCTGTCTATAAATTGAATCGTGCTGTGGAAGAGAATTTTTTGGTGGAAACTTATAGCTTTTGTTTTGACTTGGTGGTGTTCTTCTTATTGGTGTTATAAAATGATGCATTGAATTTATGCGTTTATGAGGTACAATCATCTGTATTTATAACCAACTATACTACCAGTTGGTTTATAAGCCGTTTATAAGATGCATTCGCACTCATCTTGTTGCACTCGCGGTTGTTGCGGATTTTAGGCCAGGCAGCGTAATAAATGCGCAACTAATTTAATGGCTTTACGAAATTTTTGTAAAAAAATTAAAATAAATTTAGTAAAATTGATTTAAATGGAAATTCCTCTGAAGAAACGTGGAAGAAAATTAAATGCACTCGTCACTCGCAGCATGTTCGTGTCCTGCGTCCTCAACTGCAAATAAATCACGGCCGAGACTTTGTTGTCGTGCTCTTCTTGGCTGGTTGTATTCTGCATGCGAATACGCGTCTTGGCCTGGCCGGCTAATTAAAATTACGCTAGTGTCTTGGCTTGACTTGGTTGCTTTTAAGACACTGCATTGCCCTCGCACTTGCATTTGCGCCTGGAATTAAATTATGTTCTTGGGAAGTATTCTTTATCTCCTTTGACATTTCAAGAGCTATTAAATCATAAAACATATTAATGCTCACCGCGAACAAACACGTCCGAGTGCAGAAGGAGTGCAGCTTTGTTAATAAAAACAAACACATTAACTCACTTCCGGTCTTCCGGAAGAAAGATAAGCGTGAGCAGCAACGGGTATGCGAGTTATTTTAGCGTTAATTAAATAAAATTGAAAGTTAAACATCTACAGCGAAATTAATTAGCGCATATTTGCTGTGCGTGTCGATGAAAGCCGAAAATCTTAAATGCGTTTGTTCATTTGCTTCCGGGGCGCACCACGTACATGCATATATTATGTGGTCGGATATGAAAGGCAAATATCAAAGAGCAGGCAGGCGGTTGTGCGGTCGCCGCAAGCGTGGCAAATATTAAACGTAATTTTTACGTCTTGCGCCCACATACTAGCAGCACTCGGATGAGGAATGGCACGAAGGGCGCATTCAATGTGCGTAAAGCGGCAAATAATAATGTCGGCTTGTTTGCACTGCGGGCGTCGGCGGTGGCGGCGGCGGCGCGGCGAGAACGAATGTGTATTATGAGGCGGCTGCATGTTGCTTTGCTGATTACATTTAAGCCCTTTCCTTGTTTAAATGTTACTTGAAATATAGAAACGCGAAGACGGCGGCAGCAGGGAATGCGCATTGAAGTTCAAGAATGTGTATGAGTAGCGTACGCAAATGCCGGCTGGCAGTCGCCGCAAATTCACCGCGAATAAATTTTGATTTCTCATGGGAAATTATGGTGGCGTTATAAATTCGACGACGCATTTTTTGCCAGTTTATGCTACGCCATCAACATTTCACTAGACACGTATGTATATGTACTCGTATTATACCCAGCCAGCTGGTGGTGCTGTCAAGAAGGAATATTCTAGCATTAAATTTAATTTCTTCCTTAAGAATTGTGAGAAAATCACAGGAAAAGTAAATTAAGTGACACTCTAAGGAATCCAAAACTCTGGAACAATTTAACACTGTACTTTATTTCAGGCGCGTACGTTTATTATTTTGGTGGTGGTGGCTTTGTCTGGATATCACTTATGTTTAAAGCATGTTTAAAAGAATATATAATTGCATCGCGATGGAAAAAGCTTTTAACGAAATTGAGTTACAAAGTACGGTTTTTATTTTACGAGCAAGCGTCGATCGGCGAACGGTGGTGCGGTGGTGGTGGGCTCGTCTCGATGATTTTCTAATTTCGAAAATTACAGTAATCCCCGTTCGCGCGATGTCCTTATGCTTGCCTTGCGCTGCTATGCGCCGGACGCTTTTAACAGTTGGCTGCCAATATCAGAAAAAAGTACGATTTCATCCTCACAAAAGGGCCACTACGCTACGTGCCGAGACGCTCGCTGAGCTGACTCAGGCAGGAGTGAAAGAACGGAAAAGTTTAAAAACGTCAGCAGTGAACCAAGTTTTTTAATCGACGCTCGGGAGTGCAAAAAGGCTCGTTCGTTACTGCACTCGAAGACGATCAACGTCTTTCATCAGCTGGCCCATTTGCTGGGGAGAAATTGCCAAATCATTGAATCGTAATAATTATGAGACTTCCATTCCACACATCTTTCTATTAGAGTAGGTATGAATTTGATAGTAACAGACAAAGGAGGAATTTTGTAAAAAAATAAAATAAAGCAGCAACGAAATACAATTACACGTCGGGACGATAATTTATAATTGCATAGGAAGGGTAATTAATGAGCGGTAATTAAGAAATTTATGCATCCTTCGCGTATATTTAGGTTTACGTCGGGCGCATCTGCAGAACGGATGTGTATTTTTGTATAATTAATGCTCGATGAATGTGTACGAGACGAGACGAGACAAGACGACACACAATGCTTATGCAGCGAAGGATGATGCATGCATGCATTTATGGCACTTTTTTATTCCTGGCACGCAAGAATTTGCTTTGCGCTTGCGCTTACTTTTATTTATATGTCAATGAAACAGAGTAACAGCGTGCTTAAATCATTCCTAATTTTCGATCGCTATCTGCTGCGCTTGCGCTTGTGCTCCTTTGTTTGCCATATAAAGTTTTTTCAGCGATAAAAATCTTGTATTTGCAACTAGCAATAAAATTACCTTCGTCTTCTTTTAAACACCAACTCTTTGCATGTTTGGCATTTTCGCAATGTGCATGTTTCGCACTAACGAAACACAGGCGCGCATTATAACAACACCCACACTGCCTGCCATTACATTGCAATGCATTGCGCGTTTTTTGTCTCTGCTCGCCGCTTGCTGCTTGCCTTTTGCCTTTTGCCTTTCTCATCGTTGAGTTGGTACATTTGGATTCCGTTTGTCGTTGGGTTTCTTTATTTCGTGAGTCTGAGTCGCTTATCTATTGCGTATACGATAGGTAGATGTTGGAAGCGGAGTGAGAAGTGTATTGAAGCGCGGAGCAGTGCGCCCAATTAGTCGAATCAAGCGCCGTTTGTCACCAGCCCACTGGTCTTTCCACTATTTATTGAGCTGCTATGAGCGCGCTTCCTCGTTCGTTACTCACTGACAATCATATACACAATACTTATAGATACTTATAGTTCGTTACTTATGCGTTTAACGGTATTGCGTGATTGGATTTATGAGGAGAAAATCACAGTATCAGTGATTTTATAGTCTTTCAGAAAGTTGCTCAACTGACAGTTTTTTCCTCGGGAAAAAAGCAAGCAGATGAACAAAATATAATTATAAGCGACAACAAGAGACAACAATGCAATTGTCATCAGGTTAATGATTACCCAGCGCGGCGCAGACAATTTTATTGTTGGGCATTTCATTGAACATTAGTCTTCTTGATGCAGTGCATCGTGGGAAGCTGATTCGTCATGCGCTTTTAAGCATTTGAGTGTGGAAATTCATTAGAGCGAATGTGCAGAAATCATAACAACGCAGCGGCAGCGCCATAGACAGCGCACAAAGGAATGAGGAATGCTGTGAGCGAATAATGCGAAGTGAGGAGAAGTGAAGACTTAAGTAAGTAAATCACCTTGATAGTTACTTAACGTAGGTCAGCAGTCAGCAGTCGCGACTGCGACTGATGCCTGACGGGCAATGACGCTTAATAAAACCAACGATGTCTACATTATCGTCTATTAGGCGCATTCATCTTTTGTTGTTATGTCCAGCTCAACTCAGCTCGTTGATTGCCTGTGCTTTTGCTTAGCTTACTTTTACACATTATGAGGATGTTAATCATAATTTTGCAAATGCTGATATATGTATGGTTTATTGCAGGATTACAACTTCGTCCTTGTTCGTCCTGCGCAAGCGCAATCATCACCAAAGTCATCGACAATGAGTAAGTACATAGTATACAAAGTGTTTAAAACTAATTGATAATTAACAAATTAATTAATTCTGAAGCGTATTAATAGAAAATATTAATTGACGCAGAGATAAGTACATATATTAAATTGAATTGAAAAAGTTTGAGAAACTTACTTAGTCAGTAAGTGAACTTTATTTGTTTGCTAGTTTAATGTAGACATAAAAATAGTAGGTACATATAGGAATAGTTTATGTATTAAGGGCGAATGTTGTTTTGTAGTTAATGCGCTAGCTGACTGAGTGGCCATTGAATGCATGACGGCGGCGCAGCCATTAGTTTGCAATAATGGAGCAATCATTTTAATGGTAATATTTTTTTAATTGAATCATGAATCGCAGGTAATGGGCCGCGGAAAACGCGAAATAATGACACAACAATCATGCGTTGCGATGCGATGTGATGTGATGTGATGTAGCGAGTGATGATTACTTACAGGATGACCAAGCCCAAGCCCTTCAATGCCATACCTCGAGCGATCATCATTAGCCGTTTGCATTTCACTCCACTGCTTTCATGCTTATTGATGTAAACTACTTGCTGATGTGAAACTAAACGCTGATATACAATACAATACAATATAATGCGTTACAGTCATACGTGCATACACACATCAAGCTATTTTAATTTTTATCGGTTATAGAAGTACATAAATACGAGTAAATGGGTCAAATTGTGATTGAAATTGAAATTGAAACGGTTTTGTCAGTGAGTGAATGAGAATTTTTGCATCGAAAGCATTTTGTCAAAAGCGGGTTGACATGGATTGCGCATCCAGCGCTTTAATTTATCCTTCATCCGCGGTCCACTTTCATTACACAAATTGCGGTCAGCTGCGATGATAATGGATCGGTCCTTGCATGAGTTATAGCATGTCGCCAATCTCTCGCCGGCTGCCGGCTGCCTCCTGGGTTTCATTTTGGCTCGGTTTGGCTTGGCTTCCGCACTGAGCGCTGAATATTCCATCCCTTTGTAATTAGGTCCTGCATACGTTGCCTGGCCGCCGGAATAATCTATATGGTCCTTCGTCTTAACATTGGATTTCTTATGAATAATACATGTAGGTACATACAAATGCTTCTCTAGCCTCTTCTTCGATGCATTTACTCAAAACCACACGAATGAAAAGTACAATTTAATTTCTGTATGGGCGTAAATCTAATGGAAAAAATCTAGAAAAATAAGGTAATTTAAAATTAAATTCTGCGCGGTGCGGTGGCGCGGAGCACGGAAATATAAGCGTAATCCGCGATTACGTCCTTTTGACAAAGACGTATTATAATCCTTGAACGTCGCACGACTGCCATATTTTATTCTTTGCGCGTTTTCATTTATTTCCTCGCGATGCACGTGCCCCCGAACAAGTGCAGACACACCACGACATGTTTCATGTTATGTTCCTTCCGTTCGCATGTTGGAGCCGAGCAGACAAGCAACTAATATTCTTTTATTTTCTGTATATTCTTAGACATTTTACAGTTAGAAAGTTGTGTATGAGAAAACTTACAAATCTAGAAAGTTTGAAAAGAAATTAAGAAATACAGAAGGTGTCTTATTACATGGTGTTTTATTTGATTGTATTTTATTTATTGATTTTGAGGTAAGCAACTGGAAACTAACTAACATTTAGAATAGACACGTCACGTGTGAAGCGAGGCATAGAAGAGAAGAGAGAGTTGTCATTAAATTAATCGCTTCTAATGTCGTTAGTGGAACGTGTTAATGCGCATCCCTAGTAGCATGCCCAAGGTGGTGATGATGCCATGCACAACAAGCTGTAGGCTGTTCTAAGCAACTGTTCGCAGCGTATATGTGCGTACGCTTGTTAGAGAGATCTATCGACTAATGTTAATGTGCCCTGTCGAATGGCGCTCCTAACGATCATTGAGCCTAGCACGTTCTCAGATGTCTAGTCTATGCCGCTCCGCTTCAGAGGACAATTCTGGGACACTCTGATGAATTGCAATTCAATTCAAATACGTTGGTATAAAGGTGTGTCCTAATAGTTTTACACGTGCTTTAAGAAAAAATGGTTTATCAATCAGTACCTACATACTTGAGAAGTGGGTCAAAGAGACACGTATTCTTGGATTCACATTGGATATTCTTAGAGCGTGAGCGTCTTGACACGAGAAGGGACCCAACCCCTAACTATTAGTAATTCTATTCGCCTGCTAGGATAGAGCAAAGAAGAAAGTTCGTTGATGACGAAAGTGTTTTGCAAAGTTTTATCCAAGTTGCTAATGAAATCTGGATATAAGTTTTGCCCAGACGTGGCCCAGTCAGGCTTCAGCGTCTTTTATTTATTTACTATTCTTCTACGCCGACGTGCGACCAGACGATCAATATAAGACTTTTGTCTTGAAACGGTTCCTGATTGGATTTTGTTAATGAATTGGGTAAGATAGGGTATACCTTGCTTGCGACACGGACACGAGCACGGGCATGAGTACTGAAACTGACGTGACGTTGCGTTGTGTGTTTTTTCTTTGTCCTTTAACGAGGATATAAATTCCAATACCAGGCAGGCGATTAATCGCATTTTATGGCACATGAAGCGAAGCGGTTCGATTCGGTTCAGCCCAACGGACACGCACCGCACCGCAGTGTGTGTTTGATCGAAGTGCATTCTTTAATTTACTATTCATTAACATCAAAACCATTAAATCCGGTGTCACTGATAGGAGGATCAATCACTGAGTCACTGACAAAGTAGCTTGGCTTGGCTTCGCTTGGCTTCGTGATTGCGCTAGAAGTTAGTAATGCTTAATTATACAATCCAACAATGATTGATGCACGTGTTCGGGATGTCAAAACACTTTATAAGCAGTAATACCTGCAGTGAGGAGCAAATCAATTCTTTTAAAACGTGTATCATTTCACGCTCGGCGCGCGCTGCTGGAGCGAAAGAAACGCGTAAGCAAATTACAAAGAAAACAACATGCAGATAAGGACTAAATGATTCTTTTAAGTCGTCATCGATCAATGGTATGTATACCTACCTCTGCTCCAAGCCAGCCCAAGAACTTTTTTAATAAATATGTTAATGCGAAGAGAAGCCCAGCTTGCAGTATGAAGAATCATGAGTAAGAAAAGTTTGTTGCATTTTAATGTACTGTTATTATTTCTATTTGTGAAATCGATATGCGTATGTGATACGAGCAATGAATGATGATCGATGAATTCTTTTCGAAAGGTTAAGCGAACTTCAAGCTTGAAGCTTGAGAGGAGCGAAGATAAGAATAAGAAAAGGGGAATAAGAGTATTAAATCTACGTGCAAAAGAAGCAATCGTTAAGTATTTATTGAATATTGAATATGTGGAAGCAGCGTGCTGTGCAGTGTTGTGCTTTCGGTGATTTACTTGCAGCTGCTGTTTGGTGCTTTCTTTTCTTTTCGTTCATGCATGTTGTCGTCGCGCATTGCATTTACTCTCGTGCTGTATGTAGTATATCGGTAGGATGCAGTGTAAACATTGTTGAATATGGTGAATTGTATTTCACACGCGCTTGCGCTTACGCTTGCATCGATGCTAGCGTGCGATATGCGGATAAGCCGCCCAAGGGGGGCGGCAAGCGAGGGCGTAAATGTAATAAATGTGTCGAAAATCGACCACGTGCCGAACGGGCAAAAGAACGACTTAGACGGCGACACAATGAAATCAATATTGGGATCTTTTTCAAGCTCGATACGCTCGACTTGAATTATTATATTATTGATATGGGGTACTCAACTCATACTCGAATTCGGATTCGGATTCAGATTGAGATTGAGATGAATGTTCGGGGCTTATTGGAAACATATTTGGTTTGATTCGATTTGGTTTTGAGCTGCTTGCTTGTTGACTGTTGATATTTGTATTGATAATATAATTGAAAGTGTCTGGGGATTTGGGTGCATTGGATTTTATTGATGAGCGTCGTCGCTTCGAGGCATAAATGCAGGGAGTTAAGACGTTATGTCGTTAAGGTTAAGGATATTTGCAAATTTGTGTAATGTTGAGGGTAAACGCTCACCGACTTGCGAGGTTTTATGTTGTGGAGCCGCCGTCGCCGCCTTGCCACGCCGCGAAACTCCAGTCGGTCATAAATCCCATTTTCTCCACGCGCTCGCGAATGTATTTTAGATTCAATTTAGAATATCTACACGTTCACCACTGAACGGGCTTCGGCTTCATAATGCCTGCCAAATAGCGCATTTTCCTCGCCCGGATACGAGTACGTATAATAAGTTATTTTTATGCGCGAACACATCAAATGTTTTCCTTCTTTGCGTTTTATTTCTTCTATATATTATGCTATGGTTTATAGCTTTGGTTTCATTATACACTATTGTGGGTATATTATATTAAGCACCTATAATACATACGATATGAATGTTTCTAAATTTACTTTGAAATAATTATGATTTAATATCATGTAGAATGGGAATATTTACAACGTTTCGTGTCAAATAAAACTAAAACTTAAGTTTATTACAAGGCATCACACACAGCACAGCGATTGATAATCAAGTTTCAAGACGTGCATGCATTTAGGCAGTTAGCCATCTCAGGTGACTGACCACTGATCGGATGGATGCTGGCTGGGTGCGGGACGGCGATGCCAGCAGTGAAAATTAATGAAATAAAAAGTCGATACTTTGGCTTTGACTTGGCTCTGGCTATGGCTGGACACGCGACCATGGGGTACTTTTGATTGATAAGCTTCGTGTGCATGTTGCAGTCGGAGTTAAATAAACTTTGAGCGTAGGCTTTTCCTCCTACTGGGAATGAATATCCATCAAAATTATCAATTCCAAACAACCTGTTCTTTTATTTTGCACATAAATTTCAGTTTTGTTTTTCTAGTTAGTTTTTATGAAGTATTGGCTTTTTTCTTAGAGGATATCAGTCTCATTCTTATTCATATGATGAGCACATATCAATAGTGATTGCCGAAAGGTACATACACCTTGCCTCGCATTGCTTTGCTGTACCACAGCACCGCATCTTCGTAATTGCACCTCAAGGGTATTCATTTCATTCGTTGCGTTTTGCCGCCAGCTGCCTTTTTATTCCATCCCGCAATGGGTATTGCGTATTTATTACTGCGGCGAAATTAGCATTTTGAGAGATTTTTATTCTCAGTTTTCAGCGAAAATGAGTGCGGTGAGAAGGTAAATCACGCAATAGAAGCGCACAAGCAAGCGATTCTCGGCTCTGGTTTTATGCGCTGAGCATCGTTTACAATGCGTCGATTCGGGGTTGGATTGCATGAGCGGAGTGTTTAGATGCGCTGAGGGATGCAATTAGCCGCTGACTGCCCATCAGGCGCCTGCTGTGCCAGCTCCCAGAAGGCGTTTTGTATTGCGATATGCGATCGCAGACAGCCTGCCATTACCATAATGATTGTCCCCGAAGGCTATTGTTTTAAATTAGGGCGCTCTAATAATGCCATGCCATAGACCACAGCACACAGCGCAGAGCATTTTACCCGAAATATGTATGTCTAACCACTAGCACCACTTTTTCTTGATGTATTATTAAACTCTCGTTAGATACAAACGAACAATTCTTTGAGAAATACATATGCCACAAATTTATATGCAAATTGCGACGCGTATAAATTTCCCTAAACACTTTTGCATGTTTTATATGGAATGCATGTTGCTGCTGCTCTGTTCTGTTGTGTTGTTGCTTTTGCTCTTGCTGTTTCTCGTACATAATTCATGCACACAATATGCATGTCTTGCTTGTTGGTTAGTAGTGCAAGGTGCAAGGACGGACATTGCATTTCTCACACATAACGTCAGTAACTCACTTGGTTGCTTGCCTGCCTGCCTTGTTGTTGTCCTGGGGAAAAGAACGAGTCGCTTAATAAAATGCGACGCTTTATTTGTGTTCCAATTAGTTGGCTAATTCGCTGCGGACACGAATTACTACTCTTACTCCCTTTGTGTGCTGCCCTTGCGCCACTGGATGTGGAGGTAAAATATGTACAAAAAAACGTGTAACTCTTGTAGTGTAGAGCCTCAGGTGACAAAAATTCAACAACCAACGGGTTGAAATAAAATTCGTTCACTTTTTACGCATGGAAAGCGAGCGCATTTCACGCTAACTAGTTAGCGAGTAATTTATGCAGTTGTAGTGGTTAATTAGAAAACGCATCGCGCATCTCGCGGGATGAGCTCCCGCTAGCTGTTTACTTTGTATCGCGGGAGAATTTTTTGCGCGCGCCGCCGTATCCAGCGCTGGATAAATAAGGCAAGTAGTAATTAACAAACAACTTGCTAATTTCACCGAGTCGCATCATAAACTCGTTTTTATATTTTGCGCCGCTTTTAGTCATACAAGGCATGCGCCCTGCCCTGGCTTTTTATTAGCCACACACGTAATGCCTATGCCGATATACCTATGTGCGTTCCAATACAGGAATAAAGCTAAGTGCACTCAGCCGACTACATGTGAGTAATAAATATTTGCAAAAACTCCAGAATTTCCTACCACCACCAGTAATACCAATGCCAATTGCAGCGCTCGCAAAATAATTACTTAATTTTTTATTCGCACCGTAATAACCAGCCAACTAATTGCTAGTTATAATTTTTTAATCATCTGTTAACAAAGCTTGTTATTTCACTTTTTAATTGCATACCGAACGGTTCAGTATTGTTATTGTCGAGGGTTTTTGCTGAACGTTTTAGTAATTAAACAATTTACACGGTAAATAATTTATTAGTGGTGAAAGTTGAAGCGAGACTACACGGTTGATGACACATTTTGTAATGTTGAGTTTTATCGGTTTGGCAGAGATGAGGTAGTGACCGAGCATCGAGATTTAATAATAATAAAACATTACGAAGCCATAAATGCGGAATACAAATAGGATGCGACAACATCAGCGGTGAACCGAAAAAATAGCATGGCATCGGCGTTCTTAATTATCATCTGACGTTATTAAATTTTAATGCGGCGTCGTTAAATCGGTGCCGGTGCCGGTCTTTCCGCGTGTGCGTCTTTATGTCCACTCGAGTGGATGACGCATTGAGTGATATCGTCGTTCGCATCAGTTTATAACGCCAACTTTATTGGGATTCTGATTCTTTAAAGCAGTGGTGGCCAACCTTTTTTATAGGCGGGCCAGTACATACCGCAGGGGCTATGAATGTTGACTTTTTTATGAAAATTAGGAAATTTTCATACTTCAATAACTTAGCTTACTATTAGGGAAATTTATTAGTTTAACCACTTATATTATGTAAAATTTAATTCGGAATTCAATCAGCTTTAAGTGAAAGTTGTATCTTTTACGGTTCAAGAGATATTTGACCTTAAACAGAGGCATAGTTTTCTACCAAAAATAGGAAATTGTCGCTAATTCATAACTCTGCTTACAATTAGGGTAAGTATATGGTATAACCACTTATTTTGTGTAAAATTTCATTTAAAATCGATTGGTGTTGAAACGGAGTTGCTACCTTACATAGGTCAAGAGATATTTGCTCACTTGTGAAATTTTTTTGAAATTTGGCTCATATTAGACAAACACACACACACACATTTTTTCTAGTATATCAATGATTGGTACCAAAAGAAAGTTCAAACCACTGATTACAAAACTGCAAACAGTTTCCCAATATTCGCCATAGAACGCGAGATATACGACTTTATAGTTGCCACTTTTCCAAACCTCACTTTAAAAGGCCAAAACAGGCCAAACCTCATATTACGCGAAAAACTTTTTGTCTCAGATTCTAATGGTTTTGGTACCAAATGAAAGTTCAAACCACGCAGATTACAAAACTGCAAACA